>JAJHUR010125837.1:705-14879 GCA_027495735.1 Lutjanus campechanus | reverse complement strand
TAAGAGATCAGGGTAGACTATATGACAGCCTCTTCCTCTCATATCACATAGAATCAACAGAACTAAAGTTAATGCAACCATATTCTCAACATCCCTCTGTTTGCACATGTGTTGAGCTATCTTTTTTTCAAAACCAGCTGTTCTAATTTAAATAAATTCAGTTTTAGTCCATATGTGGTTCTTTGTGCACTCTGGCAGTTAGGATGTCTGTATGATCAAAAATAGGTGGAAATACTTGTCCATGAATCTTAAAGCTACAGCATACAATGAAATACAATTTCAGAAATTTGTCCTCTTTCAACTTTGTGGCTTTCGTCCTGTTTCAACAGGACAGCCTAGAGGTAAAAAAGCACTCAAATTAAGATCTTGTCTTTGTCTACCCCGTGTTCCCTAGACATAAATGAGCTCAAATTAACTTTGACCATTTTCTCATACTTCTTAAATTCTGCTCCTGAGAAATAACCTTTGTCTCGTCTCAACCCAAGGCTAATTCGAACCCAGTTGAAGATCTTAAAATGTTCTGCTTCGTTAGTCTCAGAGCAATGATCTTAAATTCGTCTTAAATAATCAGCTCTTGAGTTAACAGTGAAATCTAAAAGCTATGTTAAATGAGATATTAAATTTGTCTCAGTGGTGGAATTAAAGCCTTGTTGCTCCATGTGGTCGTCAAGGAAAACCTCTGAGGCACCTATGAGCTCAGCAAAAGATCCCCTGCTTTTCTTTTGTTTTGCTCCTTTTTTCTCCTAAGCGGGGGATTTGGGAGAAACAGATGAGACTTCGCTGAGCTCAAAATAAGAATCTCATTAATTTCTCAATAGACAAAGAAAAGATGATTGTAATAAAGAAAAAATTTCCTCTGGGAATATCCTTGTGCACTAAGACAGGTCAATTAAACAAATGGCTTTCCAAGTGTGGTGTTGAAGAACTTGTGTGACCTACGAACCTCTTACCTCACCACCCACGCTGGTCTACATTGGTGTCCAGTCTCACAAATAGCATGGTCACACGAGAAAGTTGCACAGCAAAGTTCATGCGTACGACCTAGCAAAGTGAGCAGACTGTTCCCAATCTCCCAGTGCGTCAAATATGGCAGTTTGGCCTGTGCCCCATGTTTCAAACTATGACACTCTAGATGTTCCGCTGGTAAACAATGTAGGGTATAGCATGTTCGCTAACCATTCGTATACTAACACGTGTCTCATAACTGTCTGAATACCATTCCTTTTTTGAGTAGCAGTTCATACTCAGGCAGAACAAGGTTATAAAAATGCATTGTGTGAGACAGCTAATGGGCTATGATGGCTTCTTCTCTTTTGCACCCTCTGCCTCCCTCAAGGATCAGCACTGTCAAGACGGTTTGCAATTGGTCAACAGTAACAGTGTGCTCATCAGACTTCACCACAGCTGTACTTGACGCCTGATCTTGACAGATCTGCTGATTGTGGCGATTGCATTTAAATGAACTGATTTTCTCCTGAAATTTTGCCCTTTTTTAAATGTTGCCATGACTGGGCCCTCACGGCAGCAAACTTCTGCAGCCAAGTTCCAGAGTCTTCTGGAAAGCCCTCTCAGGAGGTTATGGGATAAATTGTTTTCGGTCTCAAGCTACAGTACAGCATACTTTGTTCATTTGTACACATATTTTGGGCCACATGGTTCATGATCACTGGTAGAATCGATTCACACTATTCTTAACCATTCACGGCGCTGTTTGTTGTATTTTAGGTAATGCTTTATTTGAAGCGATGTTCATAAGACTGGTATGACACTGTTCTAACCATGGCATGACACCTGTCATGTGATGTCATGGTTATGATGGTGCCATATCAGTCTTAAGCACACCTCTTAAAATGAAGTTTTACAGATCTGAATCTGTATTTTAATGTTCAGATATTTCATCCATATATCGAACAATATCTTTAAGTAAAAAACAAAAAAATGATGCAAAAAAGCTCTATTTTGAATACACAATTATAATTAGAATTTGTTTACTTCTTATTCAGGGTGTATGCATGAGCATGCATGTGACTTGTACTGTATTGTGGCTACTGTAGTTGCTTAATTAAATAAGAAAAAATATATATATACTACCACACTTTTCTCTTGTTTGCCTTTGTGGCCATGTAATGAAAAACAAGTGCTGACATGCATGACAAAGGTGCGAGTTGTTTTCTTACCACTAACACACATTTGCTGCAGTTGTGGAAAAAATGTAATTTTAGTCTACATTATTTATATATGTGTGGCTTTTGTGTGAAAACAGCGATTAGTTGCCCCCCTCTGTCTTGATATAATGTAAGCCGAGGTTGTTTCCTCCCTCCCTGTCTTATCTGGTTTTGGAACAGGCCTCTTGGGATGGAGATTAAGAGGGACAGAAATAAAGAGGTGCCGCTGAATAAAATCCATGTTGAGGTCTCCTCTACAATATGCTTTCATAGAGTGTATACAGTTCCTTTATTGCGTGGGCAATAGGATTTTATGTTCTGTTTTATCATCCTTTTGATTTCTTTTTATCCAACAAATAAAGAGTTGAAGATTTGGAGATTCTGTGCATCTGGGGTACACATAGATGATGATTTCAAATGATTTATTGGTATTTGTTGGTAAAAATGGTTGTGAAATTAATTTGACAAGCTTTGCTTGACACAAAAAGAAGGCTTAATTGACTAAAAATGATGTGACATCTTTCCCCAAAATACCATATGGTGCTTTGCTTTCTCAGGCAAGCAAAGATCTCCATTAGCAAATTCATATGACACAAATAACACATAATGTTTTACAGAGGGACATTAGTTTTTCTCATGAAAATGCAATAGTGTGTGCACAAGGAGCTGTGATGGCAGTGAAAGGCAGCAGTTCACCTGCTTGAGATAATATTCTACTCATGAGTCAAGTTGTGAGACTGAGGAGTCGTCTCCACTCTTAAGTGACAAGTCTCTAACAGCACCTGTGCCATCTTGTGCGATTAGCTGTCTAAACTCATACATTACCACTGTGGTGTTGTGTTGGCAGGCTGTAACAGGCCCACGGGTTGTGCAAAATATCAAGTGGATGCACTGCTGCCAGATCAGAGTGCATTTTCTAACCCAAGAAATAAAAACCTGCTCAAAAATCATACAAATAGACCCCAGAACAGCTGAAAATTACCCTCAACACATAGCAGAACCACTTATATATTCAGATTTCAGATCACAAAAGAACAAGCACTGGTGTGAACACGTTTGTATGTGTCATTTACACTGTAAATTACTTGTTAGATGGATGTTTTGAATGATTGTGGGGGGCACAACAGGCTCTGATTGCAACTGTGTGGTGGTCTGCAGCTGCAAATCACGTTTCTTTTGCATTTCCATGGTGCCTTCAGTGGCATCAGAGCTGACTACTGTATGACAATGAATAGAAAACAATTTAGTATTCTGTGGTCTTTTTAAAAAGCTCCCCGTGGTAGCTAGGAAGCTTTTATATTTTTTACTGAAATTGTTCTCAATTGCTCATTTTGTAGATTCTAGTCAGACCTTACAATCACAGGACAATGTCACATTGGTAAGAAGACACTAAGCTGAATAAATATAACAAACCAAGCTGATGTTAAAAGAAATCTCCAGGACACAAGACACACCTGAACACTGCTGCTTTCTACCTTTTCACACCAGCAGCCCATGGGGGAACCAGATCCTAACAAATTAAATGTGGGACAAAGAATATGTTTGTGTGGGACAATGAGGAACAATGTGGGACAATGTGGGACATGTTGCCAATGCTGAGAGATCTGTGTTGCAGGCAATACTGATCCGGCCTGTGAACAACTACATATCAACAGGGGAGCTGCTGCTGCTAAAATGTTTTTCTTTTTTACTTTCTTCACATAGATCACAAGCCCTTGAATGTACAAACAATTTATTGAAATTGGTTAAGAAATATTAGCTCTACTGCTTTTTTTACCCAGAAAAAATGGCAGCTCGTTACTGTCCAATCCAAAGTCAGCTGCAGCAACTACGTATACATGTCTATGGTGGTTTGACTTGTGAACACTAGAGTCAATCAAAATGTGGGACATGGGACAAGAGATAAAAATGTTGTGCAGTTCCACATAAAGTGGGACACCTGGTCACCCTAAAAGCCCATAAACAGAGGACCAAACGCATTGTTTCTATGACTACTAGGCTTAGATTGGCAATCTGGCAATTCTGGCAAATGCCAGATGGGTCAGCCCACTTAGTAAGCCATAAGGCCACCACCAGCAATATGGGAGAAAAAAAATGCCGCCCACAGCCCACTTGATTTTGGAACAGCCCATCTTGTAGCTTGTTACATGATCCCAAAATTGTCAGTAGGCAACCTATGCTGTAAGGCTGGTGCAGGAAGTGGTACTGACCATCGTCAGCCCGCCCCCACCGCGACGTTTTTTGGTGAAGTTAAGTTTGAATATTTAATGAGTAGGAATCATTATTCATTCAATCATAGCAAACAGATTATGTGACATCAAAAATACAGCAAATCAGTATTTTTTAGTATTTCAGATCATTTTTATGTGCGACATGTGGAAGGAGTGACATGGGATAAATTGAGGCTCTTAGTAACAGAGGAGGCTGATCTGATCTGATTTGTGTGATGGTTTTTCAGGCTGTACAAAGAGCATAAGGATCAGAGATGTTGAGCTCTGCAGGAGAGGAAAACTATTAACTGAAGAAATGAGAAGAATTCTAATCCCATAAATGTTAAATGTGCATTTCACACTAAAAGAGCTTAGATGTGTTTGTCATTCTTTATCTGATAGGAGCAGTTTATGTTTACTGACTACAAACGATTTGAAGATGTTGATTGAACGTTCACATTTAGACCAGATTCCAATGAGATTTGACATTTTTCATCCCCTACAATGTGCAAATAACAGCCCTAATGTCACTTTAGAGCCTGACTACTACATCCAGATTTCAGTTGAAAGCCAGAAAAATAAAAAAAAATAAAAAAAATCCACACACTTGGGACTCGACCTTCAGTCACCTGGATAAAAGTCCTCAGCTTAAATCACTCAACCACCTCATCTGATTCCTTTGTCGCTCTTTATACTCAGAGTAGCTGCAGCAACACGGTGCCATCTGACATTTCATGCACACCATCCAAGGGAATATGGAATAGTGAAATATTTTTTCTTATTACCTCTGAAAAGGCAGTCAAACGGTTAAGTTATCTTTGCAAAGATAATTAACCATCTCAGGTTCAGTAGCCTGTGTCAGTTTATTGCCATCATATAAGTATGTATCTATCAATCCATCTTTTTGATTAGCATCTTTCTGATTATTGTGCGAATAGTGGCCCTTTCCTTGTGTGATCGTCAAAGGGTTTGATGTCAAAAATGTCTGTTCACTATGATTGGATGAACAACGATTCATGCTCATTAAGTAATCACACTTGACTTTGCCATCCTGGGTAAAAAAAAAATATATAGGTTCTCCACCCCTTCAAGTAGATCCGTCTATCTATGTAATGTCAAAGGTCAAACGGGAAATAATCAAAAAACAGAAAGAATGTGTGTAGTGTACCCCTGATGGACACTGTTCATCCCCCAAAACAAATGCTGACAAAGCTCCTCCGTGGCTAGCTTGATCACCATTCTCCCCACATCAGTGACATTTCGCCGATACAAGGCAGGTAGCCACAATTCTAAAGGAAAACAAAGAAATGAAAGAGACTATTTGAGACATGACACATGATTTTGCTTTTCTAACTTCCCTGAGGCAAATATCAGATGTTCCAGAGAGAAAAGCAAGAGTGCGTCCACAACACAAGACGGATTTTGGAGGCAATGGCCTGAGAAGAAGAAACTAAGGGGAAAATATGAAAATGTTTCAACTTAAGAAATGAAGTGAAGGTTGGCTTTCCCCCAGCTTTATGAATCTGCTTCATTAATGCACAGAAACAGGAGGGGAAAGGAAAGAGACTCAAGGGAAATGACAGAAAGAACTGGAGGGATTGTACATGGTCCATGTATCTGTTTCGTGCTAGCTACAGCTGCACGTTGGTTGTTCGAAGCTGAGTGAACACAAATGCTTCATCAGTCAAATGATGGATGGCCAAATTTAGCTTCATTTTGCATCTGGATGATTGGGCAGAGAATGTGGGTTTTCCAGTTTCTTATCAGCAATCAAATTAGGTCTCTTTACCATGAGATGAACTTAACCCTTAAATAAGTAGTTTTAGATGCCTCATGCATTAACCATAGTACACATTTGCACACACCCTGCTGAAAGAATGTGGTCACATGCAACCCAGACCACCTTCGAATGTGGTCTGAGCGGTCGGATCTCAAATGTGTTCTCAATGCATCAACGTAATGTCAACTTAACAGCCTCATAGAGTTAGCAGATCAGAATACACCTAAATGACTGTTTTGTGACAGCCATAGTTTGGGAAGCCTTTTTTATTGTTTCAGCATGAAGACAATCTGACATTACGGCTAAAAAAAAGTCGCTCTGACTTTTTAAGTACTTAAAGTCAGCTGTTCAAAGTTGTTAGAACCGACTGAACCCACTTCCTATTTGCTTATTTTTGGATTCTAGTCTTCAACTTCAGCGCTGCCCTTCACCAGCTGGAGTAGAGACGGCAGCTTTCAGCATGATACTTAACAATATTTTAATATTGAGTCCCGCACTGCACTGCACTGTTTTGTTCTGTTGACAAGTTGGACTCAAGTGCCTCTTAAAGATTATTGCAAAGCCATGCTGTTTCAAATTGCATTGCCAAGTGCTGTGGGATTATTAACAAAGCTGTGCTGCTTTTTGCAGTTGACTGTGGAGTAGCAGTAACAGTTGGCTCAGAGCCACAGTGTATGAATATATTAATGATGATGCATTGAAAGCTTGTAACTCTGATTTTCCCCATTTTCTCTCTTGAATGGAAAGTTTACATAGCCTTCAATGTGCTGAGTAAGTTCTGTAATCCTCAGACTCATTACAAGCCCACTTAAAATTTTAAAGGGTCGGGGAGAGAAAAAATCAATTGGCAAAACAAGAGCTTAGTTTTCAGCCGCTGAAAAGCTTACACTTTGGAAAATCCATGGTGGCATCTGAAAAGCGGCATTATTGAAAACAAAATGCATGCTTCCTGCCTGGCTAAGTGAGTGAGCGACTGATTAAGTGACCTGTCACTGAGTTAAGTCCAAGAAATCCTGCTGCTATGAGTGACATGTTGACGGCTCGGTAAATGAAATCCTGCATTTTACTGCCAGCAAGCCACTCAGGCAGTGCTTGGCCTTTTCTCTGGGATTTGCATGGAGGGTGTAGGATATCATACAGAGACACACAGGCAAACACACACAGTCGGAGGCGAATGGACGAGCAGACAACACATCGCATTATCAGTCACTCATGAGTGTGAGCCCCCTCCTGTTCTCTATACACACACCAACACACACTGTAATATTTCTTCTTGCTCTAGAAAGCAGTGCCACGTGGCCTGGTTATGTTATTACCTTAGCAACAAGCTGCCTTGTATCCTACACTCTTAGAAATAAGGGTTTAAAAACGGTTCTTCCTGAAGGGGTAGGTTTCTAACCTAGATCCATCTGCTTGTGAAGAATCCTTTTTTGTTAAGGGTTCTTTGTGAGAACCCTTATAGTTCAAAGAACCCTTTCAGGACTAAAGACTCTTAAAAGGATTGTTCAGATTCTCAGAATTTGAGGGTTGAGGGTTTATCAATGGCTCTTTGTACCATAATATAAAAGGGTTCTCTGTAGAACCCCACGGGTGGATTCTAGGTAAAAATCCTTGAAAAATTAAAAGGTTCTTGATAGAACATCCTGCGTGGGTTTTAGAAAAAACAACCTTAGAATATAGAAGGGTTCTTGGTGGAGCCCACTAAGTGGGTTCTAGATAAAATCATTTGAATATGAAAGGGTTCTTGGTAGAACCACCTGGATGGGTTCTAGGTAAAAACCTTGGAATATATGTGTTCATGTTAGAACCAACTGCTCATAGGAACAGTTCTCAGTGGAACGCTCTCACTCTTGTTAGAATGCTTAGAAAAAGGAAAGGTTCTGGATACAATTCCCAAAGAAGCTTCTGGGTGGAACACCATAGAAGGGTTCTCTGTAGAACGTCTCATATGGGGATTCTGGTCGAGATCCTTAACAGATTCTAGGTTCTAACAGGAACCAGAAAGGCTTCTCCCACAGGGACCAAGCTGAAGAACCCTTTAAAGTAATTAGCACCTTTATTTCTAAGAGTCTATCTCAGCTAAGCTGTGCATGTTTGTGTGTGTATGTGTGTGTGTGTGTGTGTGAGCTAGACAGAAGCAGAGGCAGAGAGAGCCACGAATTGCTTGCTTCTGCAGCAGATCCCAATTTATGTATTTGTGTGTGTGATAATGTTTTAACCCACATATCAGTGCATGCCTGAGATTATATTGTATATACACGTGCTTAAAACCTGGATTTGGCGTCTTTGCAGCAGTGCCTGGGTCCATTGTGACCTGTGTATGGTTTAACATTCACACAATAAATATTGGATTACATTTACACAGGCCTGTTACCGTACCGGCAGCTCAATAGCCCTGCTGCTCGGGGCTTACTGTAATTGCTGTTGTTATGGTTAATTAGCTTGCAAACACTGAGGATTCAATCTCCAATCAATATGAGGGGGGGGCGTGTGTAACTTGCTGACCCACAGGTGCCTTTAAATAAAAAGGCAGCACTTAAGGAAATGAGGTGCTGATATCACAAATGTTATGAGTAGCATTTTAGCATCAATAATTCAATACCAGCATTATCCTGAGTCTGGTATAATAGTGTAATTACTGTAACAAGGGAGATCATCATTGAGAAGACTGGCAGCTTCTTCGGTTTGACATTGTTTGCCAATGAAATGAATTTGGCAAGAAATCATATTGTTTTGATGCAAAAAAAAAAAAGAAAAAGGAATTGAATGTGATTCTTCCAGCTCAAATAAAGCTTTTAAAGATTCTGGCAGCCATATATGGTTTGAGTGAAAGGCTGATGCAAGTATCACTACCCAAATCTGTGTCCTATTTTAACAAAATACGTCTGGCACAGCGATCGTAGACAGGAAACAAGGTGCACTGAGAATGTTTTCTGAATCTTAATTATCGGCAGCAGTAACAGTGGCATGGAATTAAGGCCACCAATTTTCTTGAATATGGTATAATTTTCTTGACAGTAATTATAAGTGTCATTTTAAACCGCACACCCAAACACTTTCATGAATCTAAGTGAAACACTGTGTTTTAGACTGTCCTTACCTCCTCCACGCTTGACAATCAACCAAACCAACCTGCACTCGAGTATCTCAGGTATCTGAGATACCACTTGAGGCTGGTTCCAAAACCCCATTGGCCCCTGTATTAAAATACCTAACTGTGCACCAGAAATAAAACAAGTTTGCAGCCTGATATAAAAGACGATTTTGCTCTCTATGAGTAATTTCTCTGTTCACGACAACTATATAACTTGTATAACTCACTCAGTTAAATTGTATTAAGGCTTAACATTATGCTTAATTAAGGGCGTGGCTGCTTTGAGTGACAGGTGCGTGTGGTCTCGGGGCCTGATTTACTAAGATCCCAAATAAAAAGTGCTAAATTGCATGTTCATTCTAACATACCTGGGTAGGGGAGGACAACCTGTGAAAAACCCCAATCAAAAATGTAATGTTGGCGAAAAGAAGGAAATAGGAAGATGTGATAAATGTATCCAGTACAATGGCAGTGAATGGTGACCACGGATAAAACATTTAAAAAAAGAACACAAAACAAACACAAAATGTCTCCATCCTGCTTGTGTGGTGTAATCCAAGTGTCCGTGAGTTGCGACTTTAAAAATTAACCACAAAAGACGCCATTTACGCCATGTTTTTAGCCGAAATGTCAACTGTAGCATGTAGCCGGTAGGATGTAAACATGGCGTCGATCTCGCAAGACTTCGTATATATCTTAATGGACGCACGTGCAGAAGTCTAAATGAACAATGTTGTTGTGTATATTTGAAAGACTCAACCCTCAGTGTGCACCATTAGCGGATCAGTTTGCACATTTGCTTGCAGGTGATATCAAGTTTAAACTTTTCTTTTTTTAACACACGCAAACCCTTAGCAAATCAGGTCCACAGACGGCTGTAACCGCTTGACAGCTGCTTCAATGGACTCACCTCAGTTCCACACATGCTCCACCCCTTTGCCCATTTTTGAGCCAACGTACCCTGAGCTCTTCAGACACCAGTAATGCTTCAACAAAATGAAGGTCATTGAAGGTTTCAAAATCGTAATAACAATAAAAATAAAATAATAATTAAACTTAGCAAATGTTTTATGAGGAATAAAATGCATTCAAGATGCTTATTAAACCTTCAGGGTGCACACAATGCATTTAGTAACACTGAATGTAAAGTAAAGTTTGTTTAAAACAAAACGCTTTTTGTTGAATTTTGTTCATAAATCATAAATTATACACTACTCTTTCGCTATGATTATCTGAATACTCATAATCTGTAAACTATCTGAATTGATTCATGAACGAACAGATTTCAGCTTCTTATATTTGTTCTGCTTATTATTGTTACAGCCACGAGTGGAAAAAGGTGATCTATTTCACTATTGTGCAAAGGTGAACGTCATTATGTTTCAACAGTGAATATACAGAGAGAGTTGCTGTGCAGTAATATGGTTTACATCTAAAATCAATAAGGTAAAAATATGATGGCCCTGAGATAGAAACAGGAACATTGCAACCATTTTATTTTTATAAGGTCAAATATAAAACAAGTGAAATACATTAAGGGCGTAAAATGTATGAAAATGTATAAAAAGCCACAGTTTAAAAAGACAAACAACCAACCATAATGAAAACTGTGCTGAAATAAAGAACCTTGTGTCTCACTGTGTTCGTTATGAGAAAAGTTGGTGATGCTTCAGCGACAAAAAGCATCCATACCAACACTATTTCAGAATTCCTCTTTGAGATGGGATATCTTTGCAGCGGTATCTACAGGAAAGCACGATATATTGTATCTACACTACATATAAGGATTGCTGAGAATTGAAAATCCATGGGAGTCATTCTCTTTGAAGCAGCAAAGGGAACAGATAATGGAAAATGAACCTGCATCTCCTGAGCTTGCTGCAGTTGCTAGGTTATCCTGATATTACTTGCAAGGTGTCTCTCTAAGCTCTGCTTCTCTCTCTCTCTCTACCTCGTTCATCCACGCTTTCTCTTCTCCCTCATATCATCCCAATCCTTACCTTCATCCATGCCCTTCCCATCCCACTATATGTTTCCTTATAGGTCATTTCACCTGTTCCCCTCACCCCATACCTTCACACCCTCATTCTCATTTCCGTTTCTCTCCGTTCTTCTTGTTATTTTTGAATCTCTTGCACCCTCGTATTCCCTTTATCAGTTGCAGGCAGGGAAACATAATTGCAGTGTTGGAATGGAGTTCCCTTTCTTTGATTTCCCCCTGGGCTGAAAGGTGTAGCTATTATATGTGGCAGAATACTAACAGTTTGTTGTTTGAGTTTCAGTGGAAAAGACATGAGTGAACGGAAAAAGCACTTTTTTTTTTTCAGAGAGAGAAAATTGATGACTGATACGGCATTGTCCTGGTCAAAGAAAATTACAATATAAATGCATTGTGGACTTTTCATTAAATGGTTTAAACACGTGTGGAGGTTTTTCTTTTAGACCAATGTTGTGTTGCATTTTCATGCTTTAAAGGTGGGGTGAGACGTTTTAGAGAAAGGCGGTACACAACAGCCAAACAAACATTCGTCTCCCTTCAGTGCTCCTCCAGAGTGGAGACGTGTGTTTGTTTGGCTGTTGTGTTCAAATCTCAACTGTCTTTCTCTAAAGTGTCTCATCCTACCTTTAAAGACAGAGAGCAGCTGAGAGCTGGGGAGCTTTGAGGGAGAGAGCTGGGGGCAGGCAGGAGCGGAGCTGAGAGACAGTTGCTGAGAACAGGGAGCTTTAGGAGAGAGAGCCGGGGACAAGCCGGAGCATCTCGAGGGAGAAACACTGTAGTCACTGTTGATTTTGATTTATCGCCACTCTTGCTTCTCAACACGTCTGCAGCACAGACCCACAGAGGAGGCACGGACCCATTTATGAGTAAAAGAAGAGCTCTGAGTTTGTTTGTTTTTTAAACTTTTGGGATTACAACTCGTATTTATCTTCACTCTGCAGCAGTGAACCACGTACAAGCCGACTGTGCTTGGCTGTTTACAGTAAAATAATTAGCCTCTCTGTTCATGTACAGTATCATGTATGGTGACCTTTAGGCATCATAATAAAAAAACAACTCATGCATGACCTCTTTGTCAATGGGATGATACAGTCAACATGTCAACAGTAATAGTTATCAAATCCATCCATGCTATATGACATGACATCACCACTTCATCTGCTATCTCACAGAGGAACATGGTAAAGAAACAAATTACTGGAACAAATGACTCATGCTCAGTGTTGAAACTACAGAGGTCACAATAAGATATTATATCGATTCTCTGGATAACAATATGATATTTGCTGATATTGCAAAGACTGCCAATGTACAATTTTAATTTGAATCTATGTAGGGGCCTGTGATCAATATCTGACAATGTCACATCTCCATTGAATACATTCAGTTACATTTACTGACATGCCATGGGGATTTCAAAATAAAGGTATATCTTAAAAATGATAATATAGATGAATATTTTCACTTTGCATCGATTATATTGGACTGATGAATACTGAGTCTATATATCGATCCAGACCAATGTATCATTTCACCCATAGTTGAAATATTGCTTAGTGCTGTAATGCAGAACACAGTAGTTGCTGATGTACTGCTGCCTTGATCAGTTTGTTAGTTTGTGTTATTGTGTGACTTCCGTGTTTTAAAGGGTTAGGTCAGATTCACAGATAAAATTACTCATATATGCACAAGGTACTTGTTACATTAGCATCTGCATGAGACGCACAGCGTTTTTAAAGGATTAGCTCACCCAAAAATGAAAATTCAATCATTATCTACTCACCCTCATGCCGACTGAAGGTCGGGTTTAGTTTTATAGTCCACAAAACATTGCTGGAGTTTCATACAGTATACTGCCTGTCTGGTGTAATCTAAGTCTACTAAAGCCCCAACATGCCAAGTTGACTTGGAAGGCATCATTTACACTATGTTTTCACCTAAATCTACACTGTAGATCCTTAGCTTGGAGCCTCGTTCATGTGCACACGCACATTGTCTGAACTGGGTGTGTGTGGTGTGACAATGACAGTGTCAGTTTGACATGCCGAGGGATGTGACAAAGATGGCGGTATTTGATGAGCTGGTATGAGAAAAGGTTGAAAATTGCAGAGTTTGTTTGGTTTGGAGATAGCAATTAAAGGCTGATATAACTGGGTTTTTTTTTTCAGAAAACAGCAAGATTAAAGCAGTGAAAATGTAAAGTTCACAGCAGTACATTGTTTCGCTTCCTAATCTGGTACTCCTGCTGCTTCTCCAAACCACAGTGCCATCTGCTGAAGGTAAATACACTGACGACAGATAAGTATCTCACACAACCCGACTTAAAAACGTCTTAACTATATGCCTTTAATTAAATTTGTAAATATGATCAAAGGGCACTTTTGAAGTGTCTGACAGCTTTTTGGAACATTAACAGCTGGTTTAATATTTTTAAAAAAGGAATCTGCTTTTACATTTTTCAAACATCAATTTAGTGCGCAGCATAACATGCATGCAGTATTAAAAAGTTTAATATTGCAGCAGTGTATGCACCTCTTGAAAGTTTATTGTGTAGCAGCATACAACAGTCCAATTTTCTCTGAGTACTTTACCAGCCAAAGAGCCGTCTGAGTGTCATACATGAAATGAAGAATTATCCTTTTAGGGTACTCCAGTGTGAGCTGAATTATTTGGATGTAAAATGGCATGGTTGCCTCTCAGATAATTTGGTCCTCTGCAATGCATCACATTCTTTTGATGTAGTGGTCAAAGCAAAATGATTCCATACTTGAAAGGGGTTGAAGCGCCTCTCAGGTCATTATAGCTCAAGGCGGCCCAAGTTGGCTTGATGGAAGATACCAGATATTAGGACTGATACTACTTGACCTTTCGCGAACAAAAGGCTACACAATCTTTTCTGCTTAGCTACTTCATAAACCTCAGGGAC
>JAJHUR010125836.1:2716-23478 GCA_027495735.1 Lutjanus campechanus | reverse complement strand
TACAGTCTCTACAGTCTGCAGGACAAGTCTCTATAGTCTGCAGGACCACAGTCTCTACAGGCTGCAGGACCACAGTCTCTACAGGCAGGACTACAGTCTCTACGGGCTGCAGGACCACAGTCTCTACAGGCTGCAGGACCACAGTCTCAACAGGCTGCAGGACTACAGTCTCTACAGGCTGCAGGACTACAGTCTCTACAGGCTGCAGGACCACAGTCTCTACAGGCTGCAGGACTACAGTCTCTACAGGCTGCAGGACTACAGTCTTTGCAGTCTGCAGGACTACAGTCTCTACAGGCTGCAGGACTACAGTCTCTACAGGCTGCAGGACCACAGTCTATACGGGCTGCAGGACCACAGTCTATACGGGCTGCAGGACCACAGTCTATACGGGCTGCAGGACTACAGTCTCTACACTCTACAGGACCAAAATACCAAAGTTAGACTGAACCTAACTGAGAAAAACAAACTTCAACAAAAAGTTTTGACTCTGTTTTGACGTCCCGTCGTCTCGACCGTACTCGGCCCGACTGCAGCTCTGGTCCCGGCCTTGGCGTGAGGAGTCCGGCCCCGTCGTCACCTTCCATGCATGCAGTCCTACAGCAGCATTCACAGGGAACAACGAGAAGGCTTCATGCAAATTTGGATCATCCTTTTTGTCGTGGTGGATATGTTTCATCTCGAAATGTTACAGGCACTTCATCAGAGTATTAACAACTGTATTACATCTGCAGCACAATCTGACTGTCTGACATCTGTAATACAACCTGGGATCAAACTCAGCATGCAGACGTGTAAATAACCATAGAAATCCTGGGAAATACTTAAGAACATTAAACATTTACTATTTTAAAAAATATAGAATAGATATTATAGATTCTGTACAACAACTCAACATGCATAAAATAGATCAGTCTGTGCAGTAAATATAGTTCATGTCACTATTCACACACTCGCATGTTTGAAGCCTGAAGAATAGGAGCGCTGATATCAAATCTCGTGCTGCTAAACCAGCAATACTTTCAACAGCGAGGGATAATTTATCATGACCTAACTATGGGATTTTGTGGGTTTATGTTGGAGCCATTTCTGGATGCTGCTTCCCTACTAGCTAGCTAGCTACTAGCCTATATCAGAGCTAACATTAGCAGCTCTAACCTGCTCTTTGATTGGTTTAGGGAGGTTTACCTATCATACATTTGCCAAACTCACTGTTTAGTTGGGATTGTCCTTTTCCTTCCTTGACTTCCCAGTTCAAATGGAATGCACCACATATCATTTTAAGCTGTATGCCGGGACGGAAAGCTCGACAGGTGTAGCAAGAAAAATCCACCGGGGAAATGAAGAGACGCTAACGAAACACAAGCTAAGTGGGGCTGAAACTGCGTCTCTGTAGCCAAGATGTGATCTACGAAGGTTTAACTCTGGTCTTTGAGGAGTGTTTATATACAAAAATAAGAAACATTAACAATTAGATTGAAATAAAATCATCAAAGTGCAGCACTCCTATTCTTCACCCACGCTTCATTTATACCTGAAGTAGTCGCCACATGAGACACACAGCATTTACAGCTTGTTTCCTGCGTTTTGAACAAATATATAGAATGAATCCATTAATTGTGCCTTTTAAACATGTCGTTCATCTTTTAATTAAAGACCTTGTTTTCGGTCTTTACCGCTGCAAGCTTCCCTGAATCAGTTAACGACGTGATAAATCATCTGTGTTCTGGTTAGAACGGAGAGAGAGAGAAGTGGTTCTGTGTTTTCTGCTCATGACAAACACTCGTACGTGTTCATCTGTGACCTTTTGTTCACACCAGAGTTCAACTAGTTGTGTGTCTTAATGGTTTGAAGTGTGACAATGATGTTGATGAAGATGATGAAAATGATGGGTTCGGTAATGAAAACTATTGTGAATAACGTGAGTCTTCTATTGTGAATCACACATAGTTTAATCTGCACTAGACCTTCAACTTAGCGTCTCCTGTGCTGGATTTATAATTACCATTTTCCTTGGATGATGAATGGCATTATATATCATAGTTATATGCACATATGGTATTAATTTGTTCGGTGGGTTCTTGAAAAATCCTGAGAAATGATCAAAACAAACAACCAAGGAAATAAATACAACCCAGGATATCACATCTAACCCTCTCTGCTTCAGCCTTTTATAGTCTAAACTTATGTTGCGTGGACAAGCTCACCTCAAACTTACAGTAAATCATCTGAAATTGATTTTTCCAAAATATTTCCACAGATACCAAATATGTGAGGCTAAATTTGGGGAAATGTGCATAAAATGCTGCATCAGAAACATGGCCTCTCGGGTACAGGCAGGCGTGGGGAATATCAGATTACATGTAATGGAATTATGTAATCTGGAACAGTTAATTATAATTTTAAATAAAGAACTATATACTTCAATGCACAGTGCACACACAGTCGCCAGTTCATCATCATGGCCTCTAGTGAAAAAATGCTTCACTTGGTGGAAATTTCACCATTTTTTTTGTCTTTAAATCAATCAATCGATCAATCAATAGCACACAACATAGGAAGGAACAGCTGGACAAACTCTTAGAGTAATCTAACGATTAATCTATTATTAAATGGCTATTAAATTCCTCTGCATTTATTTTGATAACCGATTCATCATTTTTAGTCATTTTTTGAATTAAAAAAGTCCAAATTCTCTGATTTCAGCGTCTTAAATGTGAATATTTTCTGGTTTCGTTGCTCCTCTCTGAAAGTAGACTGAATATTTTTGAGTTGTGGACAAAACGAGACATTTGAGGACGTCATCTTGAGCTCTGATCGACATTTTCTGATACTTTACGAACCAAACAACGAACCAAGAGAATAATTGACCGATTAATCAATGATGAAAATAATCATTAGTTGCAGCCCTAAATATTGAGATAATCCAAGAGTAAGCAATAAAGTTACATTACTTTAATATTGTGATACTTTGATTACATTACTGACCACATTTTTTAACAGGTAATTAGTAACTGTAATAGAATAGTTAAATTAATCCTCCCAAGCTTTGATAGCTCTGATGACAGGCTACCACATAAGGGAATATGTAAACTGTTTTTTGGTATTTTTCTACCTTTATTTAGATAATTCTTGTAGATAATATGTTTATAGATTATCCAGAGTACAGACTGTCCTCAGTAGAAAAATTACAGAACTGATTATTTGTCCAAACACTTCAGACAACCTGTGTTTCACTTTCCCTGCCAAGCAATTGATGAAAAATGACTGTCATCACAAAGAGGCAGGGCCAGAAATAGGCGAGGCATTGTTACTGTGCCACAAAACCTATTAACCGAGGAGGCCAGGGAGGACAAAGAGCCTGACTGTGCCACCGGGGGGACCGCTGTTCACATCCAGGGACCGTCTATTGTTCCAACGGCACATTATTCCCAAACCACAATAGTCCAAAAAATGTCCCACTGGAGCAGCCCGTCATCCCCCCCCAAAAAACAAAACCCACTGCCCATTACTCCAAGACACACACTCTCCCCAGAGAGCCCTTAATATCTATTTTATATGTATTCTGAGGTGTAAAGGTGTCAGGTGACCTTTGTTGTCACGGTAACACTAATAACGACATGGTTAACGGCTGTGAAACAGCTGTAGTTTGATTAGTTAAAGATCAGGGTTTGGGTTAAAATAAGTATGTTAGTTACATTAGGTACAGAAGCTCAGATTGTTTTTGGGATAACGGGCTGTTGAAACACCATCCAGGACATTTTTCAGACTTTTGGGGTTTTGGAATAATGAGTCACCAGAACGATGACATGACACCATTACAGTCAATGATGGTTTCTTTCCAACACCAGTGGCAGGTCATGACTTATTTCTGTTTAGCCCAATATTTATAGTATCCATATTGGACGATGTATGATATCAAATACATCACAATTCTGATCACATGATCACAAAAGATACAAAACATGGTTTAAGTTTTGAATATTTCCCTGACACGTCTTTATCGTCGGCAGGGTTCCATTCTGGTTTGTTGCACCTCATTCTGAGCCATTTGGAGCATTTTCTCAATCAAAAACAAAGTGGTTTGGAGTCGAAAAATTAGCAGGTTCTCTCACTTTTAAGTTTCAGGATTCATTCCTGCAGCACTCGGGAGCAAAAGCTTGCAGGTATTAATGCGATCCACCATCTGGACACTACTGTTGTGCATTGTGCAACGATAGTGACGCATCACTGATTGTAAAGTTTGGTGACATGAAGGTGCCAAGAATCCTGAACGAAACCAGCTCAAGAACAAGAACTAATATGGAGGAAAGACCCCGTTTGTGTAGTAGCACCATGCTGGAACAAGCAGAGAAAGAAATGGGTAATTATATATAATGTATAAAATGTTTTATCTTTGTTTAAACAGTTTTTAAGTCTGAGGATTCTGAAAAATACTAGCGCATTTTATGCTGACCCAAACTGTGTCGGGATGGAGGCTGAAGTCTCTCAAAACGAGGTCAAGGAAAACAAAAAAAAAACCTCAGGATGCCTCCAGGGTACGTGCAGGACAGGGGGTCGCTTTTTGTGATTTGGGTGAACTGACCCTTTAATTCACATAAAGAATTTGAATATGAGCATCATCCCTCAGTTCATTTGTTATGCTTGACTTTCCAAAAGTAATTACCGGCTCTCATCTCCTTATTGGCCATAAAATCTCACATTTTTGTCTCATATTCTGGCAGTTTCTTTCCGATCACAGCTGCAGTTCAATGTTTCTAAAGAGGCTTCGCTGTCACCTGCGCGCAGAACACCGACCAAAGAAAACAAACGCCGAAATAAACACTTCTCTGCTCTCGGTGCGTGAACCCCTGAGGGGGTTTGGAGCTACAGTATCTGTCTACACAAACAAATATAATCCCCCCTCTGGGCTGAACTGCTGCCTTATGACTCAATGATGCTCCGACTGGAAGAGGATGAGCATTAGCAGCGGCATTACCGTCATCACACTGTACGATTCTGCAGCTGTAACTACCAATTACCACAGAGAGAGAGTGGAGGGGGGAAAAAAAACACACTTCCAGGGTAATTCATTGCATGTTATTAACAGCTGCAGCGAGATATTTAAAGCCTCTTTTCAGCTCAGCGTTGATGGGTGTTGAAATGAGCTTTGCCCTGTGAAGGAGATCGAGCCGAGGCCAAATAACATCATTCAGTGTCGACGAGGAGGGGGGAGGAGGAGGAGGGTGGGGGGGAGAGGAGAGGAGACGCTCTCATCCCAGCGGGGTTAAGAGTCTCCAGCTGCTGGAGACTTCCTGCCTGTAGTAGCACATGTGTCAGGAGAATATGAATGAGTGCTGAATATGAATGAGACGCCTTCCTCCTCCACTCGAATCATAAAAACATCCTCACTGCTACTCTCGTGTTTGTTTCTCTGCTCAGTGTTTTTTACGGTCACGTGATCCTCCAGTGGCAACACCAACGCTGACTTCACGATTACACCATCCGCCGCCATCCTTTTCTGTTTGCTGGAAATGTTTTTTAACGGATGAGTTTATGAAGGAGGATGAGGTGGTGAAGACTGCGGGAAATGTTATCTGTTCAAATGAGCTGATTATTACTGTTTGATCAGTTTAAGTTCCGTCAGTTTCCAGTTTCGTCAAATAAAATCCACCATTCTCAGACACAAATTGTGAGAAAGGTCTCAAAATGTTTGAGACAAACCTGTTGTTTCTGGCCCTGTTTACACCTGGTATTAACATGTGTGTGTGTGTGTGTGTGTGCTCTCTATGCAGATAAACATCTACGTCATTTATCAGACCACAAATGTTGGATGTGTAAATCTAGAAGCTCACTCAACTGAGCAACTGGCACAAAAGGAATTATTAAACAGTTTTCATAATCGATTAATCTTTACAATAAATTTTCCTGCAAAAATGCTTTTTTCCATCTATTATTATCATTAAACTGGACATCTTTGGCTTTGGGCTGACAGAACAAGACTTTTAAAGACATGATCTTGGACTTTGAAGAGCCGGAATGGACATTTTTAATAACTGTTAAACAAAACAGCTCTGATGTCCTCCGGCTGCTCTGCCTCAAGTCGCTGTGCTTTAGTTTCCTGATGGACAGATACTCTTCGTGTTGCTAAAGCAAGTTTAACCGTTAACTCTTGCCAACTGTAGTTGTGAGCTAGTTAGCTCAGTTAGCCAGGCAGCTAGCGGTCCTGTTATCAGGGTTGGGTTACAAGTAACTCACATGAGTAAAAAAAAAAAGTAGTTTACTTTTCATGTTCCTTTTTTAAACTTTACATCTACTCCTCTGATGTCCTCCGGCTGCTCTGCCACGACTCTGTGTTTTAGTTTCCTGATGGACAGATACTCTTCTTGTTGCTGTTGCAGCCGGAGGATCTCGGACAGCGTGTTTTGTGTGTTCCCCATCCACGAAAATCCTTTTTTGTTTCGCACATCGATCGAAGACACCGATGGCGTGCAAATGAGTACGTACTTCCACTTATGCAGATTACATCAGTTATGCAGGCGGTCTTTCAATGTGGCCCAGGATGCAATAGTGTTTAAACTACAAACAATATCTTAAATGCATCCCAGACCACCGCAGCAAGTAGTTAAAGACGCATCGGATCACAATGCGTCTTTATGGTTGCTTACACGTGTATTTAGCGCGGTGCACTTGAGGTCTGATCACCCAAGATGCATGTTAATAGCAGGTGTAAACAGGCTCTCTGAGAGGATGTGATATTTTCAGTCTGACATTTTGTTTCCTGTCTGCATTAGTTCACAACTGAACATCTCTGTGCTGTGCAGTTTTGTTTGCATCTCCATTGATTTGCCAGCCAGTAAAAGAACAGCTAGATTTAGAAATAACGTCACTTCGAATAAGTCACACAAACACTCACACACACACACACACACACCTCTAATTTGTGTGCACTGTCTAACACAGCATTTCACTAGAAAAAACAAAACTGCAGCTCCCCCGATGTCTCACAACAGAGCTGTTTCACCAATAAAAGCTAGAAGTGAGGGACAAATTCTCAGCTCCTCTTGGAGGCGGATGGACGTTCCACAGAAATGTTTATTGAGCGAATTTCTGCATGAAGCCCTCAAATTTATCAAGGTTTTCCCTGACAAAGAAATATTTTATCTCTCACTTAAATGAATCCAAATCTGATGAATTTTAGTAACCTTGCTGAAGGTTTTCTTCTTTCATTTATTTATTTCAGAACGTTAGTCAGCCTCCAAAAGCAGGTGAATTTGTTCCTTTCCATTGACATTAAATAACCAGCCAGGTCTGATGTTTGTCCAGCTTTGGACGGACGTGACGACAGCGGAGAGTGCGCTCTCAGAAAGCTTCATCCTTGAATCCATCACATGCACCATCCTGTCCGCAGATCAAATCAAGCCTGTCTTTCCGACTCTTGGGAAAAACTCCTTCACCTTAAAAGAAAAAAAAAATCCTAGATGTCGGTGGTGTTACGCCTCCAGCAGGACGTGCCAGCGGCAGACCTGCTGTCCCCGACTCTCCTTCATGTCCTGCCAGTGGAGCTGCTCCTCCTCGCCGCTGCTGTTCTGCCCCAGAGCGATCCAGCCCACCATCTCTTTACGCTTCATGCTGCGGCGGTTGTAGATGGAGACCAGCAGCGTGACATCCGACAGCTGGAACAGCGCCACCTGGAAGACGAAGGTCTCCTTGTAGACGGGGTTGGGCTGCCCGCGACGCACCGACGTCTTACACCGAGAGATCTCCTGACCGACCGAGTTCAACAGGGTCAGTCGCCCGTAGGTGTCTGGACCAGACGGGAAAAGAGGGGGGGAGACAAGGGACAAAGGGAGGAAGAAGGAAAAAATAAAAGTTTGTCACTTATTTTTCTTTTATGTTGGTAATCCACAGGATCAGGGGCAGCAAGCCTGAGGCTAAAGTTGAGGTTGTTGCTGTGCCAGGACTGTGCCGTAATAAATCTTGTTTTTATCCTGTATCTGATTCTTTGGAAAGGCCTCTCTTACTTATTTCCTTTGGTATGAGTGAACAATTGAAAAGAGACATCCTTATAAACATGATGAGTGCTTATTTGGCAGAACAGGGATGAAAGTTGACTCATCTTTGCCACAACGCAACATCATTTGGCATCATCTGGCAACTTGTGGTACACACTGTAACCTGCACTGTACATTTACTGCCACACTGACAACTTAACTAACCTTTTCTTCTACTTATAGACAATATAGACAATTCTTTGTGTGTGTGTGTGTGTGTGTGTGTGTGAGTCTCACTGCTGACCTGGTGGCCTGTTGATGGCCAGGTTTCTGAAGTGACTGCCCTTGATGAGCTCCACAGACATGCGTCCTGTGGTGGCGTTGTAGGAAAGACCCACCAGCAGCTCGGGGACGCCACCGTGGGTGAGAGACTGAGTGGACGAGGCGCTGTCGCTCTGAGACACAGCAGACAGGCTCAGCTGGGAGTCCACACTCTGACAGGAGACAGAGAGAAAAAAAAACACAGTGAGCAGAGGAAACTTTTCGCCATCGGCCATCTTCACTGGTCTTTTTTTATACAACAAAGTCACCTTGAGGTTGCTGCGAGGCTCCAGGACCAGCGTCGTCTCCATCGTCCCTCCGTCTGGGTCAAGACCTCCTAAACGTAGCACCTTCTCGCCCATCATTCTCTCCCGGGACATCCTGCCTCCGAGCGCGTACAGCCTGAACCTGATGGCCGACATGTGCAGCTCTGACGGATCCAGGCGCGAGAAGCGAAACGTCTCGCTGAAGTGCGGCTGCGAGCCTTTCTGCACCGACGTCTTCTGGCGTTGCTTCTTGGAGGGAAGCAGGACCATGTGCACCTGCCAGGAGTCCATCCCGCTGCGAGCCTTGTCGGGGATGTCCCGCGCCGCGACCACGGTGACCAGCAGCTTCTCTGTGTCGGGACGGTACTCCAGAGAGAGGACCAGGTCTCCACATTTAGAGATGGGAGGTCGAGGGGAGGAGCTGACCGGCTGAGAGAAGACCTCGTTGTTGGGAGGCTGCTCTTGCTGAGAACATAACGAGAAAAAAAATGTAAGTTTTTTTATTTGAAAAGTTTATTCCTTCCTTTGTTGGGTTGGGCTACGTATCGATTCAGATTTTCCAAATCGATTCGATTCACATGGTCCTGATTTGATTCGATGGATGATTTGTTTCAATTCGATATCGATTTGGTTTGGGATATTGTTTGGATATAAAAGTGATTTTCAGGAGGCTAAATGCTGTAAATTTGACAAAACACCCTCTAATCTGGTGTTCTGTAAAAATTATTAAAGTTAAACTACATTCTAACTACTAAGCTTGTCAAACTAAAACTACTTTCAAAAAGTAGCTCAGCTACATTCAAACTACATTGTGGAAAATTCTCTCAGTCTGGGCCTGGAATCTCATATTTTTACACACAGGTACAAGTGAACTGACACTGAATTAACAGGAGTTGCACATCTCAGTTGCAGACAACATGTGATTTTAATGAAAAAGCAGCTTTTTGTCATAAAATGACAACCGTGGCCAATGACATGTGGCATTCTGCAACATAAATGTCATGAAGATACTATTAATATGTTGTCTGCAATTAACTACCTCACCTATATGACAAAACTATAACTGTGAATTGTAGTTAAAACTAGTAATTAAACTACATCAACACTGGACTTTACACTGCAGACCTTCAGGTCACCATGACAGCCAATCTGTATGTATGAATTCATGTAAATGCAGCAATAATGAGATGATGTAATAATGTTCTACATGCGAGGAATATAATTAAAGCTCCATACAGTCTGAGCATGTCTTTCCTAGCAACTTATCAAAGGAAGAAGTCTGATGCGCAACTAAAAATCAAAACCTGAGAGCTATAAATCCATCTTAACTCTCTATCAGAGAGCGAGTAAACATATTCCTTTCAGTAAAAAACAAACAAACAAAACTTAAATTTGACAACATACTGCACCCACAGAACAAAAAGTGATGTTTGTTTTGGAAAGATGCTGAATGAAGAAACAGATACTAATAATAAATTTAAAGAAAAGATCTCAAAGACAGATTTTTGCTGAGAGGTGCGTATATTCTCTGGAAGGTGGAGTTGTAATTGTTTTATTCTTATTTCTACATCTGAAGCAAACTGATGATCTCTGAGCCTCCAGCCTCACAGCTGCAGTCTAATTATAACTTAACATGCAATCGGCTGAGATATGAATAGAAAGGCAACAGAATGAGGGCAAACAAACAAAAAAAAGAAATCATTTAGACATCGATTCTTTCCAGCTCCCACGACTCCCCGAGCACGACGATAATCTTCTCAACTGAATGAACAGATCAGCTCCGTTTTTCAGAAACTAACCAGTAAATAACTTCACATGATACTCAACCAAACATCTGTCTGTTGTGCATCAAACACTCCTGCTGAAACTATGATTCATGTCATTTTTATCATCTCACAATGGTTTACAACAGAAAGTGGCTCTGTTTAAGAAATAAAAGTGTCCACTGAAGATTTTAAAACAACTTCCACAGCAAAATCCACTTCTGTGTGTCCATCAAACGCATAAATCTTAATATAAACTCATATTTTGGCTAAATACATGAATACATATGGCAGACTGCTGCACTAGAAAGAAGAAAAATGACTTATAAAATATAAAATATGTATAAATGTTATCACATGCACATGTTTTAAGAACAAAGTAGTTTGCTCAAAGTAAAATGAGCAGAACTTCTGTCTGATTATCTTGAAAAAAATAAAAACTCTTCAAATTAAAAGTCTTGCAATCAAACTTATGCTGCATGAGTATTAGCATCAATATATATTTAAAGTACTAAAACTAAAAGTACTTATCGTGCATTAATGCATCCATTGCTCTAATATAGCAGTTAGTAGCTAATTTTAATTATTTTATTTAATTGCTGGGCAGCTGAATATATTTTTTGATCGTATTTGGTATAAATAACATGTATTTTCATAGTAACTAGTAACTAAAGCTGGAAAATAAATGTCTGGAGTAAAAAGTACAACACAGTATTTCCCTGAAATGCAGTAGACTTGATGTATAAAGTGGCATAAAAGGGAATTTCATCAGTACAAGTAAATCAAAATTATGTTGAACTAGAGTACTTGAGTAAATGTACTTTGTTACTTTCCACCAGAGTCAGATATAAAGACTCACAATCGCTGAATGATTCTCCAAAGCTTTTTTTTTTTCAGGTGCTCAGAGCACAAATCCTGTCATAAAGGAGAAGTAAACCTCCTCCTCCTCCTCCGCCTCCTTCAGCCAATCTCAGCCTCCCCTACAGTCGGCAAACACAACGCCGATTGTGTCGAGTGTTGACAGAGCGCGGCCGAGTGTCGGCGTCGACATGGCAACCACGGAGGAGATAAGATAATGACAGAGCTGCTGCCCGAGTCTGTTGAACGTGCGGGTCAGGAGGTCTGAAACACAGAGACAGACGCTCATCTGATAAACACAGTGAACGCCGCAGCGTCTGTGAATGTTTACTACCTCTGACTCCACAGGCAACAGAGGAAGAAGTACTCAGATATGATACTTCGGTAAAAGTAGTAATACCACAGTGCAGAGATGCTCTGTAACAAATTTCCAAACTTGAGTACTGCAGGTGTAGGTTGAGATCCTGTTTAATATACAGTCAATCTACAGTCTTGAAGTGCGTTGCACCCCTCTCCCCGACTCGGGGAAGCTCAGACAAGCTGCAGGAAAAACTGCAGGAGCACAAGACGAGTGCAACATTTCAATTTGACAATAACAAGAGGCGACGAGCTGTAACTAACTGTACATAACAAACAAAAAGCCCACTGCTCTGAAAATAGACACCCTGAACTTTGAGTTAGGTGACTGTCTGTCTCACTGCCTTAACATATTGATCAATTTAATCGTTACACTCCTTCTTCAACAAATGGCTCCAGAAGACAAAACAATGTTAAATGAGGTGACTGTTGATTAAATATTGATTAATGTTGCTACATAAATATTGATGAGTACATTTTTAATTGGGTAAATTTTCGACAGCATGCTTTCTTCTTCACTGGATTACAGACTCTGTCCCCACGGTTTCATATTGGATCTGGAGAACTTTGGAACTTTTCCCTTCAGAATCTATAAGTTTGTGGCTCAAGGACCAACAGACTAATGTTTTTTTTCCCTGTTTATCACATAATTTATTGATTAATATATAGATTTTTTTAAACTTATATATCTATATGTATATAGACAGAACTCTCTCTGCACAGCCATATTATTATTATTATTATTATTATTATTACTATTACTATTTTTGGTAAGTGTGGAGAATGTGTTGTGTGTTTAATTTGTAATTTTATCATCCTCAAAAATAAATAAATATATTCTGAAAAAAAAGAGACAGTGATTCATTGATTAATGATTAATGATTGACATCTTTACTCCAAACTGGTGCTGCTACAGCGTTATGTTTTTCATCCATATGTCTTGTTATAATAACCTTATTGGCTACACTAAGGCAGATGAAAGGTTTGGATATTAAGTAACTAGATTACATAGTGTAATGCATACTTAAGTACAGGTACAAGTGCTTGAAAATCGACTCATAAAAGTAAAAAAAACTACTTAATCGCAGTAATTTGAGCATTTGTAATTAGTTACTTCCACTCCTGGTTATAGTAGGACGACTCTTAGCACTACTTGTTGAGGTATTATCATTATTATTATTATTAGCTGTAGTAGTAGTACTAGCGTTAGCATTAGCAGGGCTGTTACATAACTGTATAAATAAACTGTTACAACATGGCTCTCCCCAGTTCTCTGTAGCTCCACTGATCCAAACTCATTTGTTATTTATGAGGCATTTCTAGATGTCAGTATCACCCTGTGTGTGTGTGTGTGTGTGTGTGTGTGTGTGTGTGTGTGTGGCTGTGTGTGTGTGTGTGTGTGTCTGTGTGTGTGTGTGGGAGGTGTTTACTGCACAGATTGCTCCCAATTTCAAAGTGTGATTCGGTGACTGAGAGGTTGTTAGATTCTACATTTCCCAGTCTCCTACATGCACAAACACACAGAAATACGTTAAAAAGATGTATGCACATACACTTTGTTTACACTCACACACACACACACACACACACACACACACGCACACACACATGCACACAGAGTGATTATTATTCATGAGCTTCTGTTTGTTAGCCAACGCAGCGTGGAAAGCGAAGGAGATATCAACTATTTATACGAAACCTCGAGGCCTCGGTGGGCCGTGTTTGGTTTGTTTCTTCCAAAATGAACCTGAGAGGATAACATGGCAGAGTGATAATCCTCTCACAGCTGAATGATGATGATACCTCTGCCAAGCATGATGGGTAACAGCAGGGCTGCGGTCAGCTCAATGACCCCGTTAAGTAATCCCTGCCTTGGTTTTTTTTCTTTTTTTTCTTTTTTCTTAGTTTTTGGCGATGATTGTGAGCTGAGAGGTGTGAAATGTGGTTGAAGTTTTCTCAAGATTCTTCTCAGGAAGTTTGTGAGGTAATGTGTGCACTTACAGAATAAAAACAGAAATGAAATCACTGCCAAAGTTTGAACAACACTTGGTATTTCTCATGAGACATTTCTGTATTTGTGCTTTTGTTTGTGTTCTCCTCACTGGGTTGAAGTGGGCGGGCTATTGTTGGAAAAAAAAAGGTGACATTTCCAATCAGAATTTAACAATGTAAGAATCTGAATCAGATGACAGTTGTTTGTTTGTGTTGCCGGTAAGATAAGCCTGGTTCCAGACTTCTGAATCTCCACCTACATCTCTTATTTGTTTGGCAGTAGCGTGCTGCAGGGATGACGTATATTGTAGGCCAGCATCGCTCTGGTTCCCCCGACAAATAGCTAACTGGATTTTGGATTAGAGCGGAAAATACGCTTGGTGGCAAACAAAAGTGATTTTGTGAAAAGTGCTTGATGTGATGACGTTTTCATGTCTGCTAGGCTTCAGTGGTATCTGTTTTTACACAGCAGCATTTGTGAAAAACACTATTATTCACTGACAAACTCAAAGATAAACTGTACATTTACTGCCAGCAGAACAACTTCACTGCTCAGCTTTTACTCCGCATGCATTCGCCATCGCTCTCTGCCACCACAGACTGCAATTAGTCTGACACTCAGTGCATCCAGTTCACCGCTCACTTTCAGCTCAGCTGATCAGCACTCAGAGCACAACAAAACAAGTTAAATCCTCAAACTGTGGGCTCTGTTCTTTTTCAACACAGTGTAGCTGTAGCTACATGTGGACTACAGTTCTGTAAAAGTTCATTGTTACGATAGGGGAAAAAGAGGGAGAGGATGAGAGGGAGAAAACTGTCGACTCCAGAGTTCATGTCTTTAATGAAAGCGTAATTATTTTGGAGCACTTTTGGAACAATTTGTCAGTTTATTTAATAGTCTTGATCTTCTCAATACTGTACGCAGGAGAGAAACAGCGCACCCTGACAGCTTCTCTGTTGCAGCTGCTGCTGTAACTTTCCTCTGTTTCCTCTCTCCCCACATGCCTCTGCCTGCAGCGCTCTCGCTGGACGCCTGTTGCCTCGCTCACACAAAACAAGCGCTCCCCCCTCCCTCTCCTATCTCTCCTCTTCATTTCCTCCAAACAGACAGTGAAAGAACTGACGTCGCACCACCAAACTTTCATAACATGCAGGTGTGGAATAAGTTTGTCTGAACAAGAGTCTCCCGACCCACAGAGACGTCGTGTCTCTGTGAGATCTCGTAACACATAGGATCACTGTTCCTCCACACCCCACTTCCTCTACACGGTCAAATTCAATCAAAACCACAGAACTCGTCATGTGAAACAGAGCAGCAGATCATCTTACTGCAAAAATGCATTTTAAACAGTTTTAAAGGTTGTTCCCAGATTCTCATTTAGGCTAAAGTATCTCTTTTAACAAATGAGATTCGTAATGCTATGAAAAGCCAAAGCTCACTGAGGTGGGAGTCCCAGACTACAGCATCATTTTGCTTTTCTTTAACCACTTAGTTGTTGGTCAGTGGGCTAATGTCTGCTATCAAAAGAAATCCCTTGTTCAGACAGTCTGCTAAACTGTTGCTAAACAGTACCTCGGGGCTCCAGGTGGAGGAGCTGTCAGTGGCATCATTTTTGTCCAGATCCAGGGCCTTCTCCGTGCCCTCGCTGCCGTCTGCGGCCTGTCGGTTCATACTGGGGGTGGGACTGTCCCTGGCGCCTGATGTGTCGAGTCCAGCAGGTTTCTCCAGAGAGAGCGCAGACGCCCTCTCGCTCTCCTCCACGGCTGCGGACAGCGGGTCCTGGAAACCCTGCCGGCTCGGAGCCTCCATTTCTGCAGGAGGAAGGCAACAGGGTAGACAAGTCAGCATTAGGCCCCCTGGTGGTCGGGTTTAAATCTGTGGGTGTGAGGACAGTCGTTTTGAGAACGGTTGAGGTTTGAGGGTGTGTTTTCAATATGAAATAAGTTTCTGATCTGCTAATAACATTAGCCTCTCCTGCTTAGCTTACTTCAGGGCTAACCCCGTCACTTTTCACGCAGTTGGGAAACAAGAGACAAGACTTTTGTTGGACCTAACACAAACTGTGACTTAAAAAAGCCAACAAGACACCTACAGAGACAGTATTTCTTCAGTCATGAAGATGACAAATGTATCATTTGACAGCAAATACAGAAAGCTGACCTGGCTGGATACGATTGTCTCCTCTGGTTTACCATCTAATTGAGTCCAGGAGGTCTAAAAGCAGCTGCCTAAACCTCTTTTGGGAGTGTTGTGTGTTAACAGAGGCGATATTTTGTAATCTGTCAAACCTTGACCTTTTCCTGAGACAGAAACACTCTGAGAACAGCCTGTACCTCAGACCAATCAATAACAATTATCTCCAATTCACCATCATTAAGGTCGCTCTGACTGTTATATCAATGGCTGCATAGAGTGCTGACCATGGCAACAGGCTGCCGAGGTGAGTCATCAGCCCGTGTGCGTGTGTGTGTGTGTGTGTGTGTGTGTTTGGTTAAACCTGGAAAATAAATACCAGTTGAGCCAGAGTGACCCAAACATGACAATGTCACCACCCACCAACATCCAGCTGCTCATCAAAAAGAAGAGAGGGACGCTTCAGTTCATCTGTACGTTTGTTGTTTTTTAATCACCTGGACGGAAATGAAAGTGATGCTATTTGATTAGAACGTCAGCTGCCTAGCAACAAGTCCTGAGGCTCAGATCTCCTGAAAGAAATCATCATATTTTCACAACTGTTCACTTCTGACGGGATTTGGTGAGTTAAATTTACCAGCTACGATACGTCGTATCTTTAATTGCTCTGTTTGGTTTGTAGGTTGCTCTAATTGCTTCCAGAGGTAATTTAGTCCACGCTGGTCAATAACACCTCTTGGAAATTTAAAATAATTTGCGAACTGGACGAGTGATGCCGGGCGACCTCACGGTTGCTTCTCAATTAATCAACTAATTTTTTTAGTTGATAAAACGTAAAGAAAAAATAAAGAAAAACTGTGAATAATGCCATTTAAGAGTCTAAATACATTAAATTTACTGTCATATATGACAAAAACCAGCGGAATTTTTGTTTTATTTGAAAAGCTGAAACTAGAAAATATTTAACATGTTTGCTTGAAGAATTACTGAAACGGTTCATCTAAGTAGTTACCAATAATTTCCTGCTGATCGAGATATTGAGTCATCATTGCATCTGTAGTTCATACTTTCATAATCAATGTAATTGCGTTATAAAATGTTTTAGCATTCTAACAACTACAGCAGACGTTCAGCATTTCGATAAAGGCGCCACATTAGCCAGCTGGCTGAAGTTTACAGAATACTTATCATATATCAAAACTGCTTGTTGGATGCTTCAAATTTAAGTGAAAACATTTTAGATGTGAAAATTATTTTGTTTACTTAAGAGATTAGATTTTTTGTTGTCTTTTTTGCCTTAATGCATCTTTTTTAAATCTTGTTACATCCCTTATGTTATTTTTTGTCTTGTTACATTGCTTTTCGTGTTGTTACATCTTTTTCAACTTATGTCGTTTACGTTGTTTGTTGTCTGTTGCGTGTTTTTTGTCTTGTTTGATCTGTTATGCTGTTTTTTGGCCACAAATCATTCTTGTAATCTGTCCTGTTTAAATCAGTGTGGCTGAAGTCTCTGTGTAGGTTTGTGCTGATGTGTTGCTCCTTCATGCCAGCGTGTGTTAGAGGTCAGAGAATTTTGATTTGGTTGTTTTGTGGGAAAATATCACCACCAGATAGTGACCGCATGACTGCATGATTCAGGCTCAGATTATAATCCAGATTATGTTTCACTGGATATTGGGATTATCATTAATCACAATTTTTAGGAAGAACATTTTAGGAATCACATTACTTAAAGGTCTGGCAGGGTACGATTAATAATGAACTACAGAAATGTGTCAAATTAGATGAAAAGCAGCTGTATGATGATCTTGTGCTCCCAACCTTTTTGGTAAAACAACAACAAATTAAGCATGACCGCTTAAACTTTTTGTTACCCTCCAAAGAATGACATAAAAGGAAAATTACTTGTACATGTTTTTTGCATCTCCTTCCTCGCCCTTAATGCCACAATTAGTTAACAAATCTGCAAATAACACCTAAAAAGCAAACAAGTTAATCCATCGACATGACATCAGTGGTAATTTCAGAGAGAAAGAAGAATAAAAATTGCCTGTTTTTTTGTTTTTAGCCTTCTCGTCCTCCTCAGGTCAGTCTTAAAACACCAGAAACCAGTTCAGTACAAACGAGTGTCCTAATTAAAGCTGCCGTGTGTCCACGTTCATCCAGTCGCTGCGGTCCAATCACACTGAGCCTCCCTGAGCTCTTTACAGCCTCTAATCTGCAGTAAAAACCGTATTTGTGGCCTTTTGGCTCGTAGACTCTGGGCTGGATTAGTGGTGGATCTTCGCTGTGTTTTTCTGTTTATTGGAGTTTCAGGTCTCTGTAAACTGGAACAATCTGCTCTCCTTGACCCCGCTCATATAAAATCTAATTAATGGAAGTGAATGGTGACCAGTTTTCAAATTGGAAAAACACAACCGAAAAGAAAACATGAAATGCCTTCATACTGCTTCATACTCGTCTGGTGTAATCCAAGTCTCCTAAAGCCCCGACATGCCGTTCACTTGTGTGCACACCGTCACACCACACACACAGTTCAGACAGTGTGCATGCGTGCGTGAACGTGGCTCCAAGCTAAGGATCTACAGTGAAGATTCAGGCTAAAAACAACAACTCTGCTACTTTAGAACAGTGATGCTTTCCACCACTGCATGAATAAACTGTTTTGTAGTTTTAAAGGGAGAAAATCACCTCACCTTCACAGTCTGACGGCTCTGTGCTGCCCTCCTCCTGGTCCGACAGGCGGGTGAATTTGTGGCGTCGGCCCAAAGCCAGATGTGTCTGATGAGACTGCTGCTCGCCGCTGTTGCCGGCCGCCGTGCGAAAACTCTGCGACCGCGACACCGAGATCTCAAACTGCTTCAGGACCTCCTCCTCGCTGTCGGAGGAGCTGGTGGCATCGTCCTCATCGTCACCGTAGCTGTTCACTGCGGGGAGAGAAACAGAGGGAGACGCGGAGGGTGACAATGAGGAAAAACTGGGAGAGTGAAGGAGACAGAGGAGGAGAGGAGAGGAGGAAACAAGGAAGAGAGGAGAGGTGAGGAGGAAACAAGGAGGAATGGAGAAGTGGTTGAACAAAAACATATTAACACTATTATGCATCAAGTGAATCACTTTAGGTCTGTCCTACTGATCAAATTGTTAACTGTTTGCTAAATCCCACCCTCCCTTAGTTACTGTTGCTATGCCCATCCAACTTCTGACACTGTTTGACACTCATGGTGGACCTATTTCAACCATCAGTAGTTGTAGTGACTACTAATAAAATACTGCTGAGCTGTGCAGGAAGTGGTCGTGAGCAGCTGAACCTCGCTGACACAGTTTGGAGAAAAAGAGAGCGTAACCAGCACGGAAGAAAAGCAATGAACTGCTGTAGACGGGGTCAGCAGCAAAAGATATTTTGGCCACTTAAAAAAGGTCAACCTAAAAAAAGTCAAAATCAGTTTACTTTGCTGTCAAACAGCCTTTTGTGACTAGAAAACCACTGTTATTTAAGGCAAATATAGCTAATATAGCTCCACTGGCAAAATCAGGAATTTTACCTCACAGATGACAGCTAATCAATTTGTTTGTGTTTTTGTGCGACATCTGTGTTTTCAGAGGATAATTCAGATTCACCAAAGTCACACAACAACACAAACTAACAAACAGATCAAGGCCGTGGTCGACCAGCAAACTCTTGTGTTTTGTGAGGTAAAATGATTGATTTTGCCTCTGGAGTTTGGTTGATTTGGAGGGAGCAATATTTGGTTTGCATTATGCTGGTTTCTTGTCTGAAAACACTGTCTGATGGTGAAGTAAAGTGGTGAAAATATTCCAAATATAGACACAGACATGAACTGATTTCTTAGGTGGACATTTTTTAAGCAGCTAAAGTACCTTCTGTTGCAGATGTCGTGTACCTCCACATTAAAAAATCCCTATCTACTATCCCTTTAAAATGCAGGCAATCTGTTGCATTTTCATGAATGAGCATAAGTTCAAATAGCAGTTGTGTTAAATTATGTTGAAAGAACATAAAGAGGAATGTCCAGTTACCAGATAAGAGCCATATTTTTACAAAAACCTTAGCATTTGGAACAAACTGAGGCAGTACAGAGGCGGATTTGACAATTACATAATTTGTTGCAGTCAAACAAGGTCATCATCAGTTTAAATTGGAATCAGCTGTTTCATTCATGCTTCACAGTCAGTGTCTTATTCATCAGCTGCTTGGTTACCAGCTAATTACTAAAGTCTAGTCTTATTCATGCAGATGCACCGTGCGGCTGTTATAACCCGACGTTTCTCACTGTCGTTCTGCTGATTCATTCACGATCCAGTTTGCTGCCTCCTCCACCACCTCCTCCTCCTGACCCTCGCAGAATCCTCACTGCTGCTCAGATTGTTTGAGAGCCTCCTTAAAGAGCACCGTTTGCTATAAATGATCCGTTTCATGACGTTAGCGTCTCTGACTAAACAGTGTTTTTAAAAGCCACCTTTCACACCGGCAATAATTGGTACTCCACTGATTTCAGAGTTTAGGCTGGAGCACTTCCTAAGGTCTTGACACACTGGAGCCTCTGTGTTGTGTTCGAGTGCAGTCAATCAGTGAGTTCTATTGTTTAACATGGTGTAATGGGCTCTTTTTAATGTTCTTTGGGCTTCATTATGTATTCGCGTCTATGAGACAAGAGTAGAGAGCAGACAGGACTTGAGAAGAGAGGTGGCTATGACGTGCGACAGCTAGATTCGAGCCATGGGAACGTTACAATCACACGGTCAGTGTCTTAAATCAGCAGGCCATGAAGGAATAGGTAAAACCCTCGCTTTCAAAAATGCGCACTACAGTCCAAATAGTCAGTTGGAGACATAGACGGTATATTAAATAAGTTTAAGTGAGTTGTCACCTCACGCCTCCTCCTCTGCAGACTCGAGGATGCCTGCAGGCTGCAGGAATGCAAGACAAACTCAACATTATAGATGGTATGCAAAGGTGTCATTTTCCCACCAGGACACGTCCCCTCAGTCGGACTGAGTGGCAAAACATCCTGCAAGGTGGCTGCTTTTAAATGGTTTTAATTATCATGTCTTACTGGTGGATTTATTTTGTATATGA
>JAJHUR010125831.1:60387-91041 GCA_027495735.1 Lutjanus campechanus | reverse complement strand
TAAGAGAGAGGTGTGTGTGTGTGTGTGTGTGTGTGTGTGTGTGTGTGTGTGTGTGTGTGTGTGTGTGTGTGTGTGTGTGTGCTGCTCCTGCTGCACACTGTTTGTGTGTGCTGCTGCTTCTTCTTGCATGGTAATGAGCACGTACCTGTCAGGCAATCATGTGCAGGATGCTGCCTCAGGTCAGTGTTTGCTGCCAGAGGATGCCTTTCCATGACTGTTCCTTCGTGCACACACCTGTATGCTGTCCCCGCTCTCTGTCTGCAGCTTGACATTTGGTACAGTGAAGATAGAAGACACTGCAGGGGGAGAAGACGCAAGCGGATTAGAGCTATGTAGGCTGACAGGAAGGAGAACATTTCCAAGTGAGTTGTTAAAGATAGAGACGGTTATTAAAAAGTGAATATTTGAATATTTATTTGCAGCGAGGGTCTTTTGAGGAGAAATACTTTTAAAATGTATTTTAAATTGCTACATGTGACATTTTAACATTGCTCGTTTTCTCTAATTCTGGAACATTCAGATAACTTAAAGGGTTTGTTCGCACATTTGATGACTTTAGACTCGACTTATCAAAATGAAAAAAAAAAAAAGGCTTGCAACTCAAGTTGGACTTAAACCCCAATGACTTGACTTGGGATTTGTCTCAGGACTTTAGTGCAAAGACTTGAGACTTGATTGTGAATTCCTGCAGTGGAAAAAGGCTATGTGACTCCTCTCTACTGTGGCTCTCAGCAGGAGTTCAGCTCTGCTCCCTGTTGGGGAGGATATAAAAAGCTCCCCCCCTAATGGTTTCAGTCTGATGAAAATTAGATTTTGTCAGCCAGAAAAGAAATATTCTGGAAAATCTATACTGCTACTGATCGACCATATGACTCAGTATTACCTTATTATATTACATTAGAATGAGCTAATAATGGCCGCACTGATTAATCACTTGATATATTACATGACAGCAACTTATGTGTAAACATTTGTGTGTACCAGCAACCAATTTATACAGGGTTACGACATGGAAGGAGTTATTTTAAGTGCCCCTGGTTCTGTGAAAAATGATATACTGTAAGTCACGAAATCTAAAAATATGTGTATCATGTGGTCAGATTTGACAGCACTATGACTCAGAGAAGAAGTATAATTTTTGACTTAAATTGGGCAGTAAGGGTTAGGTAGGTAAACTTAATTGCCTCCTCCGTGCCATCTTTTCAACTTTCCCTGGTTTATAGTATTTAGAGCAATCCAGCATACCAGTGGGATGGAAAAACCATGGTGTCTTATAGACAAAGTTGGAATAACTTTTGACCATTACATAAACCTACACCACTGTTACATTATCCAAGAGAGGCTTAATGTTGATGGACTTAGAGTATATCATTTGAATAAAGGGGACTGTATTGTTTCCAGGGTCCTTTGTGTCCAGGGTCCTAGGTTCCAAAGGACCTATGTTCCCAGGGTCCTTCCCAGGATCCTAATTTCCCAAGGTCTGGTGTTCTTAGGGTCCTAGGTTCCCTGCCTCCTTTATTCTCAAGGCATTTAATTCCCAATTTGCCCTATGTTTCCAGGGTCCTAAGTTGTTTGTATCCTAATTTCCCAAGGTCCTATGATCTCAGGGTCCTATATTCTCAGGGTCCTAAGATTCCAAGGTCCTATTTTGCCAAGGGTCTTAAGTTCCTAAAGTCCTATGGTCTCGGGGTCTAGATGTCAATTTCCCAAGGTCCTATATTCTTAGGGTCCTAAGTTCCCATGGTTCTGTGTTCCCAGGAGCCTAAGATCCCTAAGTCCTATGTTTTCAGGGTCCTAAGTTCCCAAGCTCCTAGATACCTGGGGCCCTGAGTTCCAAAGGTCCTATGTCCTCAGGATCCCAAGTTTCCAAGTTCCTTTATTGTCAGGGCCCTTAATTTCCAATGCCCTGTGTTTCCACGGTCCTAAGTTGTCTGCATCCTAAGTCCTAAAGGTCCTATGTTCTCAGGATCCTAGTTTCCCAAGGTCCTTTGTACCTAGGGTCCTGAGTTCCCAAGGTCCAGGGTCCTATGTTCCCAGGGGTCCATGTTCCCAAGGTCCTATGTTCCCATTTTCTATCCTTGCCTCTACCCCTACCGATGACCTTTAGAGATTGGGAACACAGAACCCTCTGTCATGTTCCCATTATGTGCCACATACATCTGGGGAACATAAAACCTTGGCAACACAGGACTCTTTTTCAAGTTCCCTTTATGTGTCGTATAATAGATAGAACCCTGGGAACATAGGAATGGCTACCATGAAAGATATGAAGTAGAAATTCAGTGTGAAGAAAATACTTCCAGAACTGATGGCTCCTCTCACTTCACTCTACTGGCTCATTGTTGTTCTGCTTATATTTTAGGAAACAATAGGAATTAAAATCTGTTTATTTAACAAATCACTAATTCCTATTGGGGCAAATGGATTCACGTACACATTCCATTCTGAGAACATCATCTCTTTAACTTAGAAATAAAGTCAATGGGTTTTGCCAAGATAGCGCAGGGGAACTGGAGGACGACTGCTCTGTCTGAACTCTTTCCTTTTGTTTCACTTCCAGATCCATGTAAATCTACCAGAGTCCAAAGAGACAGGAGTTGTTGTTTTTTTTTTTCAAAGGCCTTTGCTCTCACTTCTTGCACTGCCAGACACCCACACACTCTCACTGAAATCAAATTAAAAATGTCACAATCCAATCCACACAGTACGAGCAACCTCAGGAGCTCCATTGTCTCAATAATTCTGCCATTGTTCCTGGTAATCTGTCTGAGTATTGTCTGGATAAATCCATAATACACATGACAATAGAGTGCACAGTTGGCCATAGAAAACACACTGTTCATCCCTGCCGGGAGAACACGGGACATTTACTTGAAAGGTTCATCAATTTCTCAGCCATCTATGGCATTTTTTTTCTTGGACAGTTCATCTTTTCGAGAGCCGGTTGCACTGCTTGTTTTTACTGGGCTGTCCCCATTGGCTCCGGTCTTTCCTGGTGGAGGAACATGATTACCATGCGGCGGCTGTAGCCAAAAACTCACAACTGGAGTAATTAGCCAGTTCTTTATCTCACATTCAGCTCTCATTTGCATAATTTTGACACATCCTTCCCCCACAAAAGTGCAAGCGGCAAATCCACACTTCTTGTCTTCCACACACACACACACACACATACAGAATATACTTTGTGTTTATCCACTCCTGTCCTCATTTTATGAAACTGTTTTAATTCAGTCCCATTCTTCCCTCGGTGGCTCGGCTGCTCTGCCTGTGTGTCACATGTACGTGCCGAACAGAGAGAATCAGAGAGATAAAGGGGAGAATAGAAGGAAAGAGAGAGCGAGCATGACAAAAATCAAAATGAGCCATCTCCCTCCTCTCCCTCTCTTAGTGACCGCCGCTTTCTGATTCTTTTCAGACACGACAACCTGCTGGGTGCTGATAACAGGATTAATAATGCTGAAAAATCCTAATCGGGGGGAATTAAAAATGGAATTCTCCCATTAATATTACCACCGTGTCAGTGGCGGCACACTCAGGTCTGCTGAGCAGGCTTTCCACGCCACTAATGAATAACAGCTTAAGGGATTGGTGATGTATGTATATGTAGCCTGTCCAATAATATGGATATGTAGTCATCTTTGACATACTTTTCATGCAATAACCCAATTCTGTAGGATTAATTGAAATATATTCTGACTGTGAAGCTTTGGCTAAAGCCTCTGACTCTTACACCCAAAATACACACAGGAAAATAAACAGTATGAGTAAAGATCTGCGTCTAAACTACAGATGTGTTGAAAGCTAAGATGCTGTGTTAAGTTCCTCAGTGTGCTGTTGCTCTGGAAAACAAATCAGGAGGATTGAAAATTAAACTGAGCATATTGGCGTGGCCGGCAGAGGTCCAGCTGGGCTTGGCGTCCAAACGGCAAAGAAATCTTTGTTCATTCTGACTTTATTTTCTCTAAAACATATCCTTGGCTATCACAATCTGTATGTTATATTGACCACTTTAGATCATACTGACCAAGATGTTTTTGCCGACCAAAAGCCAAAATAAATCCTTTGACTCTTACACCCGAAAATACACACAGGAATCAACAGTATTAATTAAGATCTACTTTAAAGTGAAGATGTGTTGAAAGCTAAGATGCTACGTGTTTCTGAGGGCCGTTAGTGCACTGTTGCTCTGGGCAAACAACAAGTCAGGAAGATACAAAAAAAATCAAACAGAATTTTGGCGTTGTCGGCAGAGGTCCAGTCGAGCTCACTGTCCCAGCGGCATCCACATAACCCTGTTACACCATAGAGAAGCGAAGTCCCCCCTCTTCTGGTGGACTACTAACGGACCTAACTTTGGAAAAAATATGTCTGTGACAAGGAACCAATACTTTTGAATTGTGCCACAAATTACACATGTGACATTTGTTAATTTCAGAGATAATTTTACAAGTCAATAAGGTCTCCATTTGTTATATAACTGTTGAAGTTTCTGATTATGATGATACATAATCAAAAAGACTACACACCTAGAAGTTGCGCAAGTGAGATCATGACTTTCTTCCTTGTAAAGCATTAGAAAAGTTAGCCACTGAAGCTATGATGCCTGTGTGTTTCTGAAGATAAAAAAAATCAAACTGAGCTTGTTGGCGTGTGCGGCAGAGTTCTGTCCGGGCTCACTGTCCAAACCAATAATCACTTAATACTTTGTATCTTTTTTTATAGTAAAATCCTGTTGAAAATGTGAATGTCTAATATGAAATAACAGGTACACAAACAAATATTAGAATAATGTCACATAGCTTAACTCTAGAGCTTTGGCTAAAGTTTCTGACTCTTACACCCAAAAATAAACATTGGGAAATCAACCGTATTAATAAAGATATGCTTCTAAAGTGAAGCTGTGTTGAAAGCTAACATGCTGTGGGTCGAGTGCCTCAGTGTGCTGTTGCTCAGGGCAAACAAGTCAGGAAGATAGAACATCAAACTGAGCAAGTCAGCATGGCCGGCAGAGGTCCAGCCGGGTCCACTGTCCCAACAGCATCCACATAACCCTGTAATGCTATCTGTATCATACTTGACACGTGAGTTTATGAGATGTCTTCAACATCAAAATGATCAATATTTTCCTGAAAAACATGTTGTATTCATTCTGAGGCATGCCTTCTGCCCTCTGGTGGTGGATTATCAGTGCACTGCAGGCAGCAGCCGGCTTGTGAGTGCAAAATCCACCTCCATCCTTCATATATCAAATGTGTATAAAATTTGATACAAACAAAAAAATTCTATAAGTTAATGACACACAACCATATTTCCCAAAAAGTTGGGACATTGTGCAAAATGTAAATAAAAACAGTGAATAAATACCTTTCAACTTGTATTTAACATAATACAGTACAAAGACAAGATATGTGATTTTCAAACCGATCGACTGAGGGAACATTCTCCAGGTAAACAGGTTAATTGGTAACAGGTGATAATTGGTAACAGCATTAAAGAGACATCCTCAAAAGGCTCAGATCACATTACAGATGGTTCAAGTGTCACCACTTTGTGGAAAAATAGGCAAATAGTTCAGCAGTTTAAGAATAATGTTTCTCAACACAAATTGTAGGAGTTTAGAGATTTCACCATCTTCAATCCATCATATCATAAAAGATTCAGAGAATCCAGAGAAATCTCTGCATGTAAGACTCAAAACCAACACTGAACGTCTGTGACCTTTGACTGCACTGCATGAAAACTGCATTAAAAACCCACATCACTGTATAAAGGATGCTGCATGGGCTCAGGAACACTTTGGAAAACCGTTGTCAGTAAACAGTTTGTCGCTGCATCTACAAATGGAAGTTAAGACTCGACCATGCAAAGAGAAAGACATATATCAACAACATCCAGAAACGCCGCCAACTTCTTTGGCGCCTGAGCTCATCTGAGATGGACTGACGCAAAGTGTTAAGTGTGCTGTGGTCTGACAAGTCCATATTTCAGACTGTTTTCAAGAATTATGGACATTGTGTCCTCCAGGCTAAAGAGGAAAAGGACCATCCAGATTGTTACCAGTGCCAACTTCAAAAGTCAGCATCCGTGATGGTGTGTGTGTGTGTGTGTGTGTGTGTGTGTGTGGGGGGGGGGGGGGGGGGGGGGGGGGGGGGGGGGGGGGGGGGGGGGGGGTGTTGGTGCCCCTAACTGTCACATCTGTGAAGGCCCCATTAATGCTGAAAGGTACATACAGGTTTTGGAGCAACACGTGCTGCCATCCAGACAACGTCTTTTTTCAGAGGACGTCAACAAGACAACGCCAAGACACATTGTGCACATATTCCAACAGTGTGGCTTCATAGTTGAACAGTTCAGGTACTAGACTGACCTGCCTGCAGTCCAGACTTGTCTCCCATTGAAAATGTGTGGTGCATTATGAAGCATAAAATACAACAACAGAGACCAAACAGGACTATTGAGCACCTGAAGTCAAGTCAAGCACGGATGGGAAAAAAAAAAACGTTTTCAAAACTTCAACAATTTGAGTTCTCAGTTTCCAAAACGCTGACTGAGTGCTGTTGAAAGAAAAAGTGAAGTATCACAGTGTAAACACGCCCCTGTTCCTGTTTTTTGTGTATTATTGTGTAACATGTTGCAGGTATCAAATTCAGAATGAGTGTATGCATAAGTTAATCAGTTTGAACATTAAATATATTATCTTTGTACTGTATTTAATTGAAAATAGGTTAAAAAGTTTTTGCAAATCATTGCATTCTGTTTTTATTTACGTTTTACACAACATCTGAACATTTTTGGAATTGGGGTTGTAGATTGGGGTTGTTGTTTTTTTTTTCAGGGGGATTTTGGGGGATTTGGTCCAGAGATCAAATAAAGATCCAATAAACACTTCAATTTTTTTTTTTTTAAATTGAATTTTCTGGCAATTATTTGATGTGTGGAGCTTCAGCTAAAGCCTCTGACTCTTACACTCAAAATACACACAGGATTCAACAGTATTAATAAAGATCTCCTTTAAATTGAAGTTATGTTGAAAGCTAAGATGCTATGTGTTTCTGAGGTGCTGTGTTTTCAAAGCTGAGGGCCTCAGCGTGCTGTTGCTCTGGGCAAACAACAAGTCAGGAAGATAGAAAATCAAACTAAGCACGTTGGCGAGGCCGGCAGAGGTCCGGCCGGGCTCACTGTCCCAACGGCATCCACATAATAAGACAGGCTTTCTCTGCATGAACAAAAAAACAACCCCAGGTCGCTGCTCGCCGCCTTCTTTACAGACAGACGGAGACAGAGAGGAGGAGGATACTGTATGATCCAGAGGAGCTGAGGGAGCTGAAAAAAATGAAAAAGAGATAAAGAAAAACACAAAGGAGAGAGAGAGAGTCAAAGAGAAAGAGCGAAGGAGAGAGAGGCCGAGTTTCTATCTGTCAAGGTAAATCTAATTTTAAAAGAGCAAAAATAGATCTTAAGGCATTTAAAGATATTTTTACTCTTACTGGATGTAATTAACCTCTTCCACTCCTTCCCTCCCTCCCACTTTTGTCGTTTTTAGGCGGGGGACAGGGGTCTTCAGTATATCTTATAGAAGTGGTATACAACATCTAATAGCTAGAACCTGAGAATTAATTTGAGTTTCTAGTCATAAATCTGTAATAAACATTGTGTTTTCTTTTGGCACCTATTCAGGTGTTGAAAGTTGAGAGTGTATATGGGATTAGAACATTATGATGGAAGTATATGATGGCAATTCCCATGCTCTATCATGTGTCATAAGTTGTTGCAGCAATTTTTGGGTTGATAGAATTTATTATGCAGATTTGGTGCAAAATTTAACCTTTTTTTTTAACCACTCCAGAAGTGATAAAAAATGTCAAAATTTCCCAACAATATACCACATAAAAATACCAAGACCTTGAGGGAGTCCATAGAGAAATTCATGCTGTATCAAAAAACTTTGGACATTTTGGAGATTTCTGTAAGAATTGCGTGTTTTGGCAATTGGATGGCGAGCACTTCAGCTGTGGGGACTGCTCAGAGACCCAGTTATTGTTACCATACGTAGGAAAGCCATCCAATCCTTAAATACTCCAGTTTTCTAGGTTGTAGTTGTAAAGTTTCATGAGGCTGTTATTACCCTAGAGCAGGAATGGATAATTATTTTTAATGGAGGGTGCCGCAGGAGAAATTGATCCGGCTGCTGTGGACCACACAAAAATGATATAAGGTCCTAATAATGGCCAAAACACTAATAATGGAATGGTCAGAAGTGTTCTAGATTGTTGAATTGGCTAATATTTTATTGGCAATGTCCAAAACCTTTTTATGTTTTACAGTGAACCATCCATGCTGCATACAGGCTGCAACGATAGTAGCAGCAAAATTAGAACAACATACAACATGGATGTACAGAACTGAGTGAATAAAGTTACAGTTTAATACAAGATACAGTTCATTATCGTTATCAATGAACACAGCACTGACCCCTTTCAAAATAAAGGTATGATAAGGGTTTAACGGTAAGTAAAACGCTACTGACTGTCTTTGCTAGATTTTTAACATTTTTGGTATTTCCAAATGTATCCCGCCACCTGGCAGCATTATGCCCAGGTCTGTCCTAGAGGTCACTATAGGTCATTTTACACAGTGAGGTCAAGTCTTTAAAAAAACGATCACACTACAATGAAATGGCGACTATGGGGACTAATATTATCACACATGAATACAATTGGGATCATTGAATCCATGAGAGTCTCAGCTTTCCAATATTGTTTTGGGACCCCAGTGAAAATAACACAATTATACCACATGCAAAAAAAATACATGTTTTTCCCTCAAACTGCATGGGATTAGCATTAAGTGGACATGTCTGTAAAGGGGGGCCTCATAGAAGTCATTTTCATTCAGGTAACCCGAGGTGAAGAGGCCATGCCAGTTTTTCCCTTGACAAAAATTTAGCCCCCTTGTCCTCCAGTTGCCCTGTGCTGTCTTGGCACAACCTGCTGCCTTTAATCTAAGTTAGAGAGGACGGTGCACTCAGAATAGATGAAGTGTGTGAATCCATTTGACCAAACGGGAATTATTGATTTGTTAAATAAACAGCCTTTTATCCTTATTGTTTCCCAAAATATGAACAAATGCTATACTGTACTGTGGTATGGTATATTCACATCACCAGGAGTATATTGTCCAATTCTATACTAATTTATACATATTCTGTGAATACAACTTGTTTTATTCTACATTTGTTTATAATTTAGCACATTAGCACCATTAAAAGTATGCTGGATGAAGTATTAGAAGAAAACACGAGATTCTCAGACAAATTCTTGAGTTATAAGGAGCATTTTGTTCCTACGATTTATAAGCAGACTTATGGATTTTTTATCTGCAATGGATCCTTGTTATCCTCTGACAGAGGATAATAGTCATGACTCAGAAGGAATTAGGATCTGTGATGTGAATTGTGCTCAGGGTTTTGTTTGATGTACCATAATTGCCTCAACGCTGACCACCCGACCCCACCCCAACCCCGTGGGGACGCGCACCTTGCAGGTTGAAGTCCTCTACGATACTATAATCTCAAAATACATACAATGTGGTTATGGTGACCTATGAGAACTGCTGTGATTGGCTTTTCACACTGCATATCCTCAGCCTTGAGCTAAGAGTTGACCCTGGGATAACTTAGCCCCTTTTCACATGCACATTGGTAATCCAGGGTTAAACTAAGCTCAGGGCTTTATGATTCACACCTCACTTTTACTAAGTCCCCGTTACAATGTCCGTTGGTGACTCATGTTTACAATTTAGCATTGTGAGTGACTCTGGAACCTTTTAACCCCGCGTTTGATCAATTTTTAGAGGATAACCCTACCAACTCAGAGCTAACCCTGCTCCAGAGCAGGGGCCAACAAGGCCTGGGTTATGGGTTACCCTACTTTGGATCGTGCCAGTGTGAAAGCACCCTTAGCCCGGGGCTAAGAAGGTTCTAAAAATGCTTTTTTTAAATTTAATTTAATTTTTTTTACTGAAAAATATTTTTTTAGTTGATATTTAGATCCTTCTCAAAACTGAGAATAGTGAAAATTTAAGCTTCTTCCAAAGGGACAGCACCTGTCTTATCAAATGTATCTCTGGAAATATTGATCAGAATGACACAGAATTTGAACTGGGTGTTCAAAGACAGTTGTTGTATACAATTAAGCTAGGATTTCATCAATACATTTTTCTATTTTTGAAATGTATACACTTAAACCACCATATAGGTGAAAACTGAATATTAAATACCCATAAGGTATATATATATATATAACTCTCTGTCATTAAGAATATAAAGAGACCAATCAACAAAAACTTTAATTTATATGTACCAAAGACTGTTTTTTTTTACTATTCCCACAACCTTCTGAACTCCTAACAGGTAACTGTGCACTTCAAACAGACAAATACAGTGTGGAATATAAATGCAAATGATTATGGAAGTGTGTGTAAGGACAAAAGCCACAGATTAAGACTAAAAAACAACAAACAGGTTCAATAGGTATTTCTTCAAGATGTTTTAGATACTCTTTATACATATTTTAATATTTTCTTTGCACACATAGATGTATATGAAGATGTAATATGAGCAAACAGGCTGCATTACGCAATATTTTTTTTATTATAAATGATTTAAAAAATTGACCAGATGAATTGGAAAAAAATCACAGATGAATCTTAAATTGGATAAACTAATTGGATAAATAAATGAATAATCAATTGTACAATATAGATGTATAATGTAATTGAAATTTTTAAGTTCTAGGGTGCAACGGTTCCGTGGCATTCTTCACTAACAAGTATTTGGAACTGGGCTGAGTGCAGTGTGGAAACACTCTTGAGTAAAGTCCTGCCAAAACTTTGTTGCCATATTGCATATTATGATCGGAGGTTGTGTTGTGTTGTGTTGTGTTGTGTTGTGTTGTGTTGTGTTGTGTTGTGTTGTGTTGTGTTACGTACTGTCCTGCAGCTCCCAGAGCCGTGGAGGAAGGTTGCTGAAGTATTCGTGGTTCAGCGCTGCCTGGGCTGACAGCCGGTTCTTTGGGAAGCACTGGAGGAACCTGGAGGCCAACTCCTCAGCATGGTCCACGTAGCCCAACCTGACACACACAAACACACACATGATCAGAGAGAAGGGCCACAGAACACACACACGGAGAGAGATACACCAACACAAAACAGCCAGTCAGCTTATCAAGACCCATGAAACTAACTGCATTTTCATCCAAATAAAATACAGAGTTACCTATCATACCACTCATTCACCCCTCTGAGAAAACAACTCAGTGTTTCTCCAATGCACAGAGCTGCTGACAACAACAAAAAACACAGGTCTTTTAATTATGCTGAAGGTTTGCTGACTCAAGAGGAAAAACACTTCTTCGACACACACATGCTTACACCTTTCCCTTTCGAGCTCCCCTCGATCGTGCATGGCGACTGGGTCACCGTGAGAAACAAAAAGTGTTCATTAAAGCAGGCGGAACATGTGAACGTGTGTGTGTGTGTGTGTGTGAGTGAGTGTACTGAACTCCTGAACCAGTCCCACCTAGCAGCGCCGAGGGGGAGACGAGATTGAAAAATAAACGAAGAGCAACACATTCAGTCAGTAATTAGGCATCCACTGCATTAAATAAACATGATGTTATTCAGCGCAGCTCGCCGGCCCGCCGCTCGCACTACTCAGAGTGCCTCTCATGTTCTGCAGGCTTCTCATGGTTGGCTCCCTAGTCAAGCACTCTGACAGCCACTCCCATGGCTCTCAACTGGGATCTCAACTCGACTTATCAGCCGAGAGACAGAGGGAGGATAAATCTCTGTTCAACTCATCAACGCCACTCAGCGAAGAGGCAGAGATAAAGTTAATGAAGTCCATCAGGGCCTCTCCTCGCCTCGTTCTCATACAGCTGGAGCACTCTGCGTAACTCCACTGCAAAGTTTAAAGACAAACTAGTCTTTGTGTGAAACTATACTGATGGAGGAAGGCCTCCTAGATTACCGGTTTAATGATTTGGGGTTTTTAAGGTCAGTGCTGATCTTAAGTTTGAAACAGCTGATAGAAAGCATGTCGTGCAGCTGTTCAATATTTTGGTAGTTGTACCAGGATGACCTCTACAACTGGCTGTGCAAAATGGCGGTAAGATGTAACTACTGACGTCATCTCACTCTCAACACCTTAGGTACCCCTCTAGTGTCAGTTTTGCATGTGAAAGGCTCCACAGTCACGTTAGCAATAATAAATATGCAACATCTGAGTAGACTTTCAACATCAACACATCCTCATACGTACAGAATAGGTCAGTTGCTGATGAGTCCCAAAAGGACATATATTACTGGTGGAGAGCACCGGCAGCAACAGGTTCACTGGTGCATACATGGATTGCACATGTGATTTACCTTGTAAAACGGTTGGTTGCATTTTGGTTCAGTTTATCCATAAGAACTACTTGGGTCGGTTTAGAAAGAGATGATGGTTAAAGTTAGAGTTAAAATGTCTACATAACATACGTCACATGATAGAAGTGATGTCACTCATGTAAAGGAAGTCACACGATGGAAGTCACATAGATAACAAAACTCATGTAACCACCAAAGATTAATTTAATCTGAGATTAGTTCTTAACTTCAGGTTGCTCTGTATTCCTACACAAAATGCTATATTGTTTGCTAGCTAGCTGAAAGGTAAAAAGAAAAGGTTCTATTGTTTGCTTGCTAGCTAAAGTTAGTGAAATGTTGCATTGTTTACTGTCTCTAAATGGAAGTTTAACCTCCTCAAGTGTAAGTTTAAAGTTAATCTCACACTTCAAATCGGAGTTTAAAGTTTTGATGCAACAGAATAAAATTTAATCTAGGATTAGAGTTTTAAAGAGGGGTTTACTTTTAATCTGTTTTTAATTGAAAGCTTATTTTGAAGTTTGGTGCAAGATAATTCAAAATTAAACTACATCAGATTTAAAAATTAACCCTTGTTGGTGCAACACAGCCTTAAAACTTAACTCAACGATTACTTTTTATTTCACACAGGACTCTAACCCCAGTTTTCTGAGTGACACCTCTCCTCTTTAGTTGAACATGTTGCTCCTGTTTACGTGACTCATTGATCCTTTATCTGACTGCATTGTGTGACAGTTAGAATCTGTGGTCCCAACCATGGCTCTGAAATATCAGTAGCTTAACTATGTACTGATATATCCATGGAGCTGTCCATGGTGCTGTAGCAGAAAGATTGTAATTGTGATTTTTTTTGTCTTTCAATCCCACCCTTCTGTCAGTTTTGTCTGATCTATAATGTTCTACAAACTTTTAAACTATGACACAAAAGAGTCATTCGTGAGTTGGAGCAACTACCAGAACTGTGTGTTCTTGAGGTTTACACATCAGCATCCACAACAGTAGCTGCTATGAAACTGAAAGCTTTGAGATTTTAGATGATTCATTTGTGAGAAAAGAAAAAAACTACAGTTCCCATGAAAAATCTATAAACGCTGCCGAGCAGGTACTTTCCTCATCATTACTCTAGACCAATATTATCACCTGATATTGGCTGATCAGCTATACTGGTTTATGTGCTATATGCACCAATATGAAAACTTGATTTTTTTAGTTTTATAGCCAGCATTCTAGCATATTTAATTGTTTTAATTGGTTCACTTACTGGCCAAAATATCAATATCATTTTTTACGATATTGATATATATGTTTTTTTTTACTTCTAACATTAGGATCAACCCCAAAAAATCCAGTATCGTCAGGCCCTACTTTGATCCATATTCATAAAACCCACTGATACTCTCGTCTAACATATTTTTTTTCAACTTTCTAGTCTCATTAAAGGAGATATTCACACATCCAGCTTTCTCAGATGCAGGTTTGTTGGGAAGTATTACTTCAGTTTTGAGGTCCCTCTGGACCATCGTCAAGTGTTTCCTACACTCTTGATGAAGGTCAGGATTTTCTTTTCTCAAAACTTTCTAGTGTTAAAAAACTTGCATCATGTGGGCGTTCACATGGTAGGGAGGGTCCAAAGAAAAGGGATTAAAAAGTCAGGATTTCTCAGCTTCTGCAGCTTTAATTTTGACGATTCTTTTCGGAATCCGTCTAGTGTGAGTCCTTAAACTTTATGAAAATCAAACACTAAATCAGTCCCAGGCTTTAACTATTATTGTAGTGAGATAAATCCTCCAATAAATCCAATGAAATCCCCCAGAATCCCTCTTGGTAACAGTGGGTGTGTCTGTCAGTGAGTTTAGCTTGAATCTAGCTTTGCTTTGTAGTTTCTCTGCAGGCGTGGAGACAAACAGGTAGATATGTGTAGGTGTGAAATCACCTGGATATGAGTATGTTGGCCTTTGGAAAGCGTTGATGTGCACTAGGTGCACATTCCTTACTGCTACTGCTGTCAGCAAGGCCAAGTGAATAATCGCACATCTGCAGTAAGATCGATAGTATCTCCTAAAACTATCAAACAGCTCCAGGTGATGACACATTGACTGTAGACAGAAGCATTCCTTCTTCAGCGGCGCAAGGCGCGAGTTTTTACATGGTATTCTACCAGAAAACTACACTGAGGAGCTGGTGGAGATGAGAATGAAGAAACCACCTGCCTGTATCTCCGCCCCCCCCTCGCCCCCACAGCAGAGAGTGCCAGAGTCCCTTTGTTTGAGTGAAGCAGCAACCAGGAGCTGTTTTGGTAGAAAGCCTTTGTGTTTTTTGTCTGAAGACATCCTGTGAGGAGCTTTCATCATGTCTGACTCATTTGACGATGAGGGCGCTGTGAGGGCAACTCGGAGCTGTACGTGGCAAACAGGCCTTAACATGCAACTGTCCTCCTCGTCAGGTTGTGTATACAGCGGTGGTCGACAGATTTGGATTATAGAAAACTGATGCCATCATTTTTAATTCATGGGTGCTGACAGTCAATATGGAATGTTTTCAAATGCATTAAAGAATAAATGAGGTAAGGTCACTCAATAGAGTGCAGATCTCCACTAGGCAACAGATGGTGAAGCACCTACTGCAATGCCACCACAACTGCAAGATGCAACCAGCACAGATTTGCAAAGTTTTGAATAATTTCCTTTGCACAATACAGTATAGTGTAAGTTTTCTTATCTACATGTATGCAAAGTTTTTAATTAAGTGTTTTCGTATATTATACTCTTATACTTTAAGTATAGTTGTTAATGACCTGTCTGTATAAATAAACCTTATTAAACATTTAGAACATTATAGGCAGTGGAATCCACCAGAAGCATCTGACTGGTTTCGTGATCTGATGCTCTTCCTCAAATTAGAAAAGAACCACCTCTGGAAAGGTTGAACCACCTTTCCCTTTACCTCCGTCATGTGAGCCTCCCCCATTTATTCCTGACTACAAGGAGTGGTGGCCATGGTTTAGCCTCTAGGGCACAAGGGCACAAGAATCATAGCTGCAATGACATTGATTGGTTGTTAACTAGTGAGTTGCTCGCCAACTTCTTTGATAATCCATTGTTCAGTTCGAGTGATTATTATTTTATTTGGTTTTATTTTATTTATTTTTAGCTTTAAATTTCTCTGTTCCACCTTCTTGGATGTGAATATCTTCTGGTTTCTTTTTTTGGGAGACACTGATCAACATTTTCTACATATTCTGGCATTCTATGGACTAGACAACATTCATTCATTCATTCATTCATACATTTCATTGTAGTTTTTATGTGTTTGTTTTGTGCATGTTTTTTTTTTTTTTTTTTTTTTTTTTTTGTTTGTTTGTCTTGTTTTTTGTTTGTTTGTTTTCCTTTTCTCTTAGTTTTCCTTTTTCCTTCCATATACTACAGTCAAAAGTGTGTGTACTTCAGGCCTACAGAAATCTACACTTTTGGAGAAACTCTCAAAAGCGCATCATACATTGTAACAAATTTCATGAAAATACATTTAGAATTAAGGAAGCCACAGCTGATTTTGTAGTGAAGTCTGCATCTCTCATTTGTTTACTAGTGGACCTTGAATGCTCCAATATGGTGGCGGCACAGACGCATAGCAGAGATAGGAGTGAAGGTAACAAAACAGGGATTTCGTATCAGGCTTAACATTTGTGGATCATAAAATATCGGATACGGAATTAATCTGCAGATAGTCTGGTTAAAGATAACACAATGTCAGTTTTTGAGCCATGACAAAGGCCAAAAGTAAGCCTTGTTTTTAGCCTAGCAGTTGTTGATGACTTGCAGCCACTAAAGAGAAGTGAGATGTCGGTAATCAGTATAAAACAGAGCAGTCAATAAAGGAGGTTTTTCTCAAAAATTTTAAAACCACGCCAACTACCATAAGTCCTTGAGCAAACAGAACACACTGAATTTCATGAAAATGTCAATAGGAAAAGTAAGAAATTAAAAAGTTCAAAAATGCCATATCTCTCAATGTAAAGAACTTCTTCAGAAAAAAACAAAACGTATACAATACATGCATTGTATACATGAAAAAACTCTAAACCCTGAACAATTGACTATACATCCATCACTCCCATTTTTACAGCTGGAGGAAGAAAAACAGCAGAGAGAAAAATGGCTGACTGAGAGCAGAAACAAGAGAGCAGCAGAGGGTGAGCCAACTCTCAGGGCAGAGACAAAGTGAGTGTATAAGTTCATATCAAATTCATCGTTCCCTGGCCGGGGATAAAAGGCAGCTGAGAGGAAGTGATGGCCATTAACATTCCACCTCACTTTCTTTCTTCACATTTTTATTTCCTCCTGGACTGGAGCGAGGCCACGAGTCTGGGAGGGGACAGACGGACAGGGAGGGGAAGTCCAACGAAAGTCACGATACTCTGCTTTTCATCTGTCGTCTAATGTTTTCAGTGGACTTCTTTAAAATGTTGTACGTGTATGCACAATAATGCAAAAGGTCCAACTGTTGTTTTTTTGGGTTGTTTGAAATCTGAGCTATGAAAGCAGTGATAGAATAACTAAAGAACTTATTTTTTATTCTTTTATCTTACAAATTAACTGTTAAAAACCTGGTGTAATATTTGTAAAATATGCAAGATCAACATTTTTCTTCAATTTAATGATTAATAAAGCCATCAAGTAGTTGTAAATAGCAGCTGTATTTAAGAGTCCTGAGAGTCTTTTAATGATCTGAGCCCAGGCTGGACTACAAACCAGGCAGAGCGGGCAACTGTCCCGGAGCCCAGTAACTCCAGGGTCCCCTAAAGGTCCACTCTGTCTCTCTGCCAGCTGGTTTGTGTGGATTTAATTGAGCATGTCTTTGAAAATATTCACCTCAAAATCAACATCATAGCAAGAGCCTTAAAACGGGCCTTTCTTTATTAACTTATCCAGTTTTGTGCAAATATTATCCTGCCTATTCCTGTTTAATCAAGTGAACACACAGCAACATGTGGTCAGGTCATCTTCTGACAAAGAAACACATTAAACAATGCACAGGAAGTGGGAGACGGTGGTTAAAGGAAACTACAGATTGTTATTGGACATCAGTTATAATAACATTGTGCTGTAAAGTAACTGAGATATCAGAACATGGCTACATCGCTAAAAATATGTCCAAGACAGCAGGAAATATTAACAGCTAGTCAGGAGGTCTGCAATCTGCTGCTCCTGAGCTGCATGCAGCCCGTCTTTTTGCCCGTCTCCAGTGGCTCCCTGTGGCTTGGACGAAATATTATATGGAAATGAATAATGGTTCTTTTGTTAACATTGGCCTAAAGTGATTCTTACACTCTCCAACTGTAAAAATGTAACCCATACACCAAAGGAAAAAAATGTTTTAAGGGTCTTTTGTAGGCTTTGGCGGTATGAAGGTATTACTGTAAAAGTTATCTGAAACACTGAAGTCGCAACTATTTTTTTTAAGTGATGGAACGTAAAAACATAGAATGAAACTAATAAAACTGATATAATTGATTAATAGGGAAGTTTGCCAACAGAAGAATTATTTGAAGGCAGAAGAGAAATAATCGGCTGGTCATTTTTCCCTCTGTAGTCTCAGTCTGCTTGCTAATCAGCTAATCAGCTTAGATGTGGAATCATGAAAATATTTCCAACTTCATTTTGACATGACCTCTTCCAACTATAAAAGCAGTTTATTAGCCACATGATGCATCTGTAAATCATCTCTGTTCAGACAAATGTGTTGGTATCTGCAGCAACAAGTGTCATCAGGTCCTTCAGCAATAATCTATGGAATAAGGGTCCTTGTGCTCATTATTCTATGGGTCATAAGTTGAATTTAAACCCAGTAAGAGTTGTCTGAGAAGGCTAACTGCATACAAGACACAAACAACTATAAGCTTGACTATGTCATATATGCTACAATGACTTCCATTGTGAGCTTTTAATCAGTGTTTTTTCACATGAATACCGTCATGTACCATGTATCCTGGTGAAACGTTAGATGTTAACACCCCTGAAAACACATACGTCCATGAGACAGACTGTCCATGTTGTCTGTGGATTTAGCTCAGAGTTGTTTTACTTCCACGTGCAGTCAAAAGGACGTGTTTGGTAAAAGTTGACGATGAAATCCTTGACTTCGGGGTCAGTACTCGGTCTTTTGATGTAGTCTGGATGCAGGGTGGTGGGACAGCCTGCGAGGTTCATTTGTGTTGTCGCTCTTTCCCACATGTTGCCAATCATAGTCTTCCACGGCCCTTCATGTAAACTAACAGGGTAACCATGGAGATGACAGCAAACACTGATGTCAAACACGGGAGACAGCGGCGCACACTCTGACATCACAACCCAAAAATGTCTACAGAGCAATCCTGGAAACAGATATTTTAACTATCCTTACAAAAAGCTCAGTTTTTTATTGACCTAAAATGACGTTTCTGTGTGGATGAAAAGCTCAAAAAAATACATGGGTAGGTGTGGACAAGGCCTAAATCACATTGGCCCTGAAATATTTTGTTGACTAAAATGTGCATTGTAGCCTACGTCTCGGCGTTTACTCTAAATTTTGCTGGTCACTAGTCTTGAGTCTCCCAATTTTTTCTTTTTTTTTCTTTTTAAAGGTTGCTGAACCCTGTACTAGTTGATCAGACAGGTCGTAAACAAACCCTCACACTAGTCAATAATCAAAACTCTGACCCCTGCTCTGACAGAAGTTTCACACATTTGCAGCTTCCCGATGCAATATCAGGTTATTAGCGGCATTACATGTGAGCTCACTTTCAGTTTGACCTCTAAAAAGGGTTACCAACCGACTAAACAGCTGTCTGCTTTACAGTTTATAAACCTACGGTGGCTTTAGTGATGCTGCCATGTTCCCAGACCTCAGGAATGACTTTGGTGGTGTTCAGATAACTGACAGAGCTGAAGGTCAGAGATGCACAAATAAAAAGAAAAAAACTCAATTTGTGGTGAACTCAATCAGCCCTGTCTCCCAAAAATTACATTTCTATTAAGTTGTGGTGACAACATAATTCCAGCCTGGATTATGTTTGTCATTACGTGCGTTTCTTTAAGTGAGTGAATTATATAATGAGCTGGAGTCGCAGGGAGGTGGGTTGGGTGGAGGGCGGGTGTGCAAAGTGGAGGATTGTGACACCAGAAGTCTAGGATTCACATCCAGACTCCTGCAACAAAACCACTTTGGTTAAACTGAGGAAATATCGTGATTTTTGTTAATAAAAATTCGTATGTCTCTTAAGTCTTTACTGACGTTTGAACACAAACTATAACTTGCAAGATTGCTATTTTAGTGGGAAAAAAGTGAAATACGTTGTCAGTGATACCTTCTGTATCAACATTTGTGAGACTTGCCTGGTATGTTAATTGACATTTCTTCATTATCTTAACAGAAAACATATTTCAGTCTGCATTATGTTGCAAAATAGTTGTAAACGTCATTTCTAGGAGTGTGTTGGGTCCTTACCATGTACATTTTAACTATTACTCAGGTTTAAACTATGATTTGATAACATAAGCTGTGCCAGTCAGATTTTAAGGACAAATCTGTAATATATTTACTGCAATAAATCATAAAATGGCTACAACGTGTCATCAGAGATTAAGGAAACATGTTAAGTTAAAATACTCACTTCCCTGACAACAACGTTACAGCCATGGTGTCCTCCTTTTAAATTTCTTTTCTCAGCAGGTATGACTGATTTTGTTTGCCTGTTTCATGGTAATTAGAGTTATGATTAACACAGAATGTCTGCCAAATGAGTGTCTGTTTATGAGTCGTAAGAAATAATGAATAACCCTGTAGATCGTCTATTAAATAGGATTTTAATGTATTTAATAAACAGTCTGTGGTTCCAACTTGGTATTTGGACTGCAGGATTCATTTGCACACGTAATTGCCACATATTGCTCCTTTAAGCAAATGAGTTGAGGTTAAGGCTTGTTGGCTGCATTTAAACTTCTGCAATCATATAATACTCAACAATATGAACACAGAAGTCAGTGCACCATCACAAGCTGCAACACAACTTCTAAAATGAATGGCTACAATGGAACAGCATGTATTTTTTTAAAGACATAAATCGATACGTTGGTATGTTTCACAGTAATTTTATTAAAGGATAAATCTGTAATATATTTACTGTAATAAATCATAAAATGACCCTAATATGTCATCAGAGATCAGGGAAACTTGACATACAACACAGTCCTCCTTTGAAATTTCTATTCCAGGCCAGAATAACCGTTTAAATTTGCCCGTTTCACATGACTTAGAGTTCAAATTAATGCCGAATGTTTGACAAATGAATGCATGTCTGTTTATGAGTTGTAAGAAATCATTAATAATCTTGTAGAAGGAGTAGGTGTTTATAACCGTTAAATTGAGCAAAATGTTAATGGAGTTTGGCAGTGAGACAGACAGCCACTTAAATCAAAGTCCAGAGTGTGTATTTTTCAGGGCAGTGGGCTTTAGTTTTCAGGATAACAGGCTGAACTTTACATCGACAGACAGCTGACAGTCATAAACAGCTGATCCTGCGGTTTTTCCTGAGTCTGGGGAGGAAGGGGCGGGGGGGAAACAACTTGCTTCAACCATTGACTGTACATTAAACAGGATTATAACCTATTTAATACACAGTCTGTGGCCTCAACTCACTATTTTGACTGTTGTACTTATTTTTGGATTCGCGCTTGTTACACATTGCTCCTTTAGGCAAATAAGTTGAGGTTAGATTGCATTGAAACTTCCGCAAACTTAAAGCAATCAACAAAAACTAAAGTAAGTCATCACAAGCTGCAACACAGCTCCTTAAATGAATGGCTACAGTGGAAAAAGAAGCATTTCAAATTTACCCCATCAATTTGTGAGGAGTAATTTTAAATTGTGCGTGCAATTTAGCATTAAGGAAAAAGAGCTTTATTTTACCCTGTGGACCTTCCTGAGTTATTAGTGCTATAGTGTTGTTGTAACTTGTTGGCTGAGATGCTGTATTACTGGTAGTTACTTCATGGAGCTAAATTTACCATAATTATAATTATAAATATAATAAGCAGTTTCTTTATTGTCAGGTGAGGCTGATTTGCTGAGGATAAATAAAGTAGACTTTTATCTAAATATGCTCATCAAACCAAAAGAAATGTACAAAGTGTTACGCCCAAAATGTTATCAAAATACTTGTGAATCACTTCCTCTGACAGCTCCACTATTTTTGACCTGGGACAGAAAAATACAACCTCAAATGACGGAGACGCTGATTCACACAGAGAGGGAAGCTTTGGCACATTAAGGTCAGTAATTTGTGGTGTGATTCTTCTCTCTATAGATAACCGGGACAACAGACTCTTCCCAGACTCTCGTGGGCTTAAGGACACAGATGACCTATGTAATTATTATAAATCACAGGAGGAAGCAGGTATTAGGAGGGCTTTAGTTAGCGGGGATGTCTCTTGGCTGAAGCAGCTACACTTTGTGATTCCAGCTGATTAGACAGCTGGAGTTTTACATAAATCACTTGCCTGGTGCTGCTTAAAAATTCCCCTGTGGAAGAGGCACAAACTCCCCTTTGCCCTCTGCGCTCCCTCCTCCAGATGTGTGCCCGGGGCAAACAGTGGCACACATCTGGGGGGAGCCCTGGCTGTGCCACCCTGCCCTTTCCCTGCCATATGGGTCTGATGTCCCAGAGCTGAATCACAAACACACGCACGTATGCTGCAGGAAGGGTGGAGGAGAGAGGAAGAGTGTGTGAGCTGGAAAAAGTGTGTGTTCACTACCTGTGGGAGTTTGAGTTTAAAGACAGGAACAAGGATAATAGCTACACTCTTAGAAATAAGGGTTCTTCTTGACGGGCTGTGGTTCTACTCAGAACCATTTGCATTTGAGGGTTCATGAAGGGTTCTTAGTGAGACTAAGGGTTCTATTAAGAGCCCTTTTCTTTCAAAGAATCCATTTTGAAATAAAGAGTTCTTCAAGGATTGTTGAAATCCTTTGACAGCTGGTATATCAAGGGTTCTTTGTACCATAACAGTACAAAGTGGGTTCGAGATAAAACCTTTGGAATATAAAGGGTTCTCAGGAGAACACCCAGAGTGGGTTTTGAATAAAACCCTTGGAATACACAATGTTCTCGGTAGAACCCTGTGGGTACATTCAAGATAAAATCCTTGGAATTCAAAAAGATTCTCGGTAGAACCCACTGGATGGGTTTTAGATGAAACTCTCATAATATAAAAAGGGTTCTCAGTAGAACACCACGTGTGGGTTCTAGATAAAAGCCTTCATATTTAAAAGGGTTCTCAATAGAATCCCCATGGTGACCATCTAGAAAAAAACCTTTTAATACAAAAGGGTTCTCAGTAGAACCCCGTGGGCGCATGCAAGATAAAACCCTTGGAATTTAAAAAGGTTCTCAGTAGAACCCCATGTGTGAGTTCTAGATAAAAGCCTTCATATATAAAAGGGTTCTCGATAGAAACCCCGAGATAAAACCATTGGAATAAAAAAAGGTTCCCCCGTAGAACCCCCTGGATGGATTCTACATGAAACTCTTATACTATATAAAGGGTTCTCAGTAGAACCTTCCCCCAAGTGGGTTCTAGGCAAAAAACCCTTGGAATAAAAAACGGTTCTCAGTAGAGCCCCCTCGATGGGTTCTATATGAAACTCTTGTAGTATAAAAAGCGTTCTCAGTAGAACTCTTGGCTGGGTTCTTGTTAGCACTGTTAAAGGGTGGAAAGTTTTTGGATAGAAACCCCAGACATGGTTCTGGGTAGAACCATTAGACCATAGAATGGTTCTCTGTAGAACCTCTCGTAGTGGGTTCTGGGTGAAACCTTTCACAGATGGTTTTAGCCTTTACATCAGGTTCTAGGTAGAATCTTTATAAACCAGACACCAAAAAAAGGTTCTCCCAAGGGGACAAATTGAAGAACCCTTTATAGTTCTAAGTAACACCTTTATTTCTAACAGTGTACAACACCCAATGACACTATGCACACTGTGACACACACAGACAAACACACACACACACATGTAAAACTCTTGTTTGAACAGTTCACTTACTTATTCCATGCTTGTCTGAGCTTCTTAGCGCTGTACACTGTGAAGCGATCTGTGAAGAGAAGACAACAAACCAACAAGTCAGTCACTGATACGACACTCGGCATCTGCTTCATGTACATTTACCTCATCACATTAAAGCTACACGCATCCTGCACTGAACACTCCTTCATACAGAGGCCAATTCTGTGACAGAAAATCTGAAAATTAAATGCACAGTATGTAATTTCTGCCACAACAGGTCTCTCACGTTGAAGCAGTAACAAGATGTTGTGACCTAGCGTGGGATCATGGTAGTTGTAGTCTTCATTGTTAAACAACCACCATTGCAGATGAAAATCAATTTGACACGAAACAGGCAGAAACCACGTTCACAGACGAGGTGATTCCTCAGTCTGACGTATGTTTTCCATGGAAATTATGGCAACAGGCCAGAAGTGTAGAACATGCTGGTATTTAAAATGTGTAGTTGTCCTAATAAAGACATGAATGTGGCAGAGGACTTTTATTTTGACAAGCTGCGTACCTGAGAGGCTTACTGTATTTTATTGCATTCTATTTTGAATTATCACCATGGCACAAATCCTTAAATCACCAGAATGCAGGACATGAAGTGTTTGACATAATTTTTTACATATTACAGCTTTAAATGTTGCATCGGTTCACTGCAAACATTAATATCTTATGACATCTCAAATAGTGACAGTTTTTATCTCAAGTACAGAAAGAATCAGGCCATTATTTTAGACAGACTTACACATTGTTTCATAAGTTGATTCTAACATTTGTTCTAATTTTTTTGTTGATCCTCTTTGCTATACATGCAAACTCAGACCTTTCTCCATATTTATCTGTTTTCTGGATGAATTCAACATAGCGTACCTGTCTACACCATTCATTCCATCAGGGCAACTACAGAGTCACGTCATTCTCAGCACTCTGATGCTCTTAGTTCCTTTATTTATTAAACTGCTGCTTCCATTTGGCTATTTTTCCTCTAATTACTGTTAATCCACCATCAATAAAACTCAGCTCCTCCTCATATTGAAAGCTTACAGTGGCTTAAAGAACATATCCTCAAAGGCTTTTAATTTGACATATATGTGAGAAGAGAGAGTAAATTAAAAGCATTTACAAAATAAGAAGAAAAATAATATGAGTTAATTAGTAAATGAAAATAGTATTTTTGCTTAAGCCTGAAACTCTGACATGACATGACATGACACAAGATACTTCATTAATCCCCCAGAAGGTAAAGTAAATGCCGCCATCACAGGACAGACAGGGAACACACAGGTGACGAGTCACAGATCAGGACTGACGCCGTCCCAGATTAGTACAGTGGAAACATCCATCATGCTGAATTTCCAATGTGAGCCATTATAATGGAGGTCATTCCACCCCTCCTCAATATCCGCAGCCTTTATTTGTTTGTTCAGTAAAATGAACTAGTACCACCCATACCCTGATCTCACAGGAATTTATGTTATTCATAAAAAACTAAAAATCACCACCATATATGCAAAATATCATAGTGTGAACTCAACCACAGAGGAGCTTTACATTAAAATCTGTAAGCTATTTATTGGTTATGTTATGTTATGTTATGTTATTTATATGTCATGTCATGTCATATCATGTCATGTCATCAGAAGCTCATCATAAGCTCTCTGCAATTGTGCAATAATAATAAGTCATTAGAGCAATATCATAACTACTGCATTTAATTATTTATACTGTGTATTTAAATGAAGCTATACTCTTATTATAATACAGGCATCCTAACACACTTGTCCTCCACCTTCAGCATTACTGTTGTTTTACACTATTATGTGAACCACTGTTGTATATATTGTTGTATATATTTGTATTTTACATATTTTACACCTCTTTTTATTTTACACCTTTCTATTGTTGCATATAGTTCATTGTATAATGCACACATTTTATCTCTACATATTTAAGACATCTTAATTTCTCTATTTCTATATGCTTACATATATATGTACATCTATTATATTATATTCCTGAATGGGAGCAACTGTAACGCTAACAATTTCAATTAAGCATTTCCGATTCTGATTCTGATTCTGAAATGCTGTTCAAGACTTTAACCTTACCTTGATCTAATTAATACACCTCTTTAACGGCAGCCATATTGATATGAAATAGTAAACACAGGTGTTATCAGTGATACTAATTAAGGCCCAGCTTCCAGTGAGCCAACATGCACAACAGCAGCAGCCTGAATGGAATGAAAACCTTAATGAGTATCACTGGTAACACCTGTGTTTATCCTGCTATTCATGTCAATATTGATGCTGCAAAAAAGGTCTATAGGATCAATCTTAGTCCCTCAAAATGACAAAACACAAATAAACACGATGTGGTGTTTTGTCATAAAAAATCAATGTGTAGTTTCTACACTATATGTATATGTACCTTTTTACAGCAGACATTTTAACGTGTTATAGCAGGAAAAGGACAGGTGTAACTAATAACATTAACAATGTGTTGTTTAATTTAAGTTTCTGAGCCATGCAAGTGTGCTGGATCATGTTAAAGGAATGCAGGCATAATTAATGTAATTAATTACACCTGTGCTTTTCCCGCTTTGCCTAATTAAAGAGTCGGCTGGCTGCGTTAACCACACTTTAAAGATTTTTTAAAGATGACGATGGCTCAACAGGCAAACCGATTCAAATTTTACTGCAGTGTGTGTTGTTTTGTGTATGAGTTTGCCAAATTAAGGAGTGGCTCATATCATTTCAGAAATGCTATTGAGTAATACTGCATGAGCAATGTGCCTCTGCTCCAGAGCCAGACCACATTAAATTGTCAGAATTTTGAGTGGAGTTTGGTGAGACAGTCTCTCCATATTTCCACAGCTATGTTTGTTATGCTGGGAGTGTGTGAGGCTCTGCACTGCTCTCTTAATCTCTGCCAGAACTGCCATGTGGACACACAGTCGGGCCGAGCTGCCAACCGAGCGGCTACCACACAGGCTAGCCAGCCACCCAGCGAGCTAGCCCACCTCCCACACTGCCAGGCTAATCCTGCGGCCAACCATCCAACTGTCTTTCAGCTCCGGCCTTCGGCCTGCCAGAGAGCCCGCGGTGGGTCCAGTCTCCCAGTTCAGGGCCCGGGCTGGCCTGAACCGGCCGCTGCTTCCAGAGGTGAAGGCCGCCAGCCAGAGGACCCAGAAACAGGCAGAGTGGAGGTGAGAGGAAGGGAAATGAGAAATATGAACTTGTTTTAAATGCTAACAAATCAAAATGTATGCTACGTTCAAGGTCAACGAGCAGTGTCCTATAGACTTCTGTCTATATTACAACTCCAAATTCAAATTAAAATACTTCCAAAGACTTTTACGCAGGTGGAACACATGACAAATTAAAGATCAAAATTTGATTTTAAAGCTATCATAAGGAGTTTTTAACTGGTTATGAAACAATTCAGTTCAATTTATTAGTGATGATTCATTCTTCCTCTATTACTTCTTCTTTTCTTTGTTTCATTCGTTTCTTTACTTTCCATATGACCTCTCTATGCTACAAAAGAAAGGGACTTCTGAAACTAAATACTTAGACTCAAAATCCTAATCAGCAATTGTAGTTGCATTTTGACCTGCTTACGACAAGCCTTGGAGGCTTTTAGTCTCCCTTGCATCTTCTTGTTATTATTTCGTTTTGTTTATGTTTTTTAATATGCGCGAAATCAAATCAAATCAAAATGAAGAAGATCGTCTGTGAGAAGATCCGCTGTTATTATGGCCGGTAGTGGAAACACTACCGCTTTTGTCCACAGGGGGCTCCACATTCAACAAAATAGTAAAGTTCCTTGTTGCAGCTTTAAGAGAAAACAATTTTGAGTTTCTCCTCTGCAAATCTGCAGACCATTGTATAATCTACAATTATATCTGCAGTTCAGTTTGGTGATATTATATACTGTATATGGATGTCTCTCCATAAAGCATAAAGCCTCTTGACTCAGTTTGTCCTTTTTCATTAATTGAGCGGAGCTGAGATGTGCATTATTTATCTATAAACATTATCATCACCACATGTTCAAATTGAGCTTGAAAAACTGATTTTAAACAACTAGTTAATTGGAATGGGTTAAAAAAAACTTAAAATCTCACTCCTTTTGAAGATATTAAAGTATAGTTTGGATGTTTTGAAGTATGGGTATATGAGGTACTTATAATCACTGTACTACCTGCAGTAGATGGTGGTCAACATGCATTCTGGATAAACAGTAGGAGTACAGGTGTAGGAAGCTAAGCAACATACTGCTGTGGACATGGTCAGCTGCAAATTCTGTTTTAGACAAGTTTAAGTGTACACTATCTTGTTAATATTTTCCCTGCTTTACCTCACTGTCAGACAGTTGTTACATGACCAAAATATGGCTCTCTCCAAACCTACCAAACTCCTTTGGCAAAATCAACAATTTTACCTCACAGAACACAGGAGGTGCTGCTGGTCTACTGCTGCCTCGATCAGTTAGTTTGTGTTATTGTGTGACTTCAGTGAAACACGACCGACCTTTCAGAACACCAAGGTCACACAAAAGCACAAACAAACTAACCAATCAAGGCAGTGAAACACCGGCAACCCCTCTGTTCTGTGGAGTAAAATGACTGTTTTTGCCAATGGAGTCTGGTGGCTTTGGAGAGAGCAATATTTAACTTATAAAATGGTGGTTTCCCATTGGAAAAATCAAACACCAAGGTAAAGCAGTGAAAATATCCTAAATATAGGATACACTTAAACTAATATTGATACTTTCAGGTGGTTAAAATACATTTTACTGCTGACCCTGTCCACAGCAGCTGTCTCTCCAAACTGAGGGCCTGTGAACCCCACTTCAAACAAGCAAACTATCATTTTAAGGCAGTATACTGACTTTAAAAGGCCACTTAGTAACTGTTTTCTTTAATCTGGTCCTAGTCTACAATTGTGGTTATGGTTTTCTGTGTGCTTATCTATGCTTGTTCTGTATGCACAGTGAGACCTGTGTCGCTGCTTCCCATCAGTCTCATTTCCAGGACGTCAGATGCCATAGTTTTGAGCTGGTAAAGAGTTCCGAGCAGCAAAATAATGAGAAATACAGGCAGAGGGCAGAGTCTCTGCCACCACATACTTCTAGCGGATCATAATTTATGAATAAAAGGGATCATGTTTCCGAGTCTCTACATTTTTTAGGAAAATGTTGCATATTATGGCTTTAAATGTACCTGTCTGGATGCATCTTCTCTTCAGTTACAAAACAACATTATGTAATAAGCATGAAACATGAATGATCACTGAGGGAACCTCTGTTCTCTGCTTCAGCTCGGGTCATAATAAAGATTGGGTTTATAGATAAAGTGATCTAGGTTGGAATGTGGTGCAAAAGCCCGACCTGAGATATCAATAAGTCAGACTGTAGCGGGGGAGAGCTAAGGCGAGATATGACTGGAAATGAGGAGGTATCTGTGGAATCTTTTCATAACCACAAAAATGTGAAAAATAAGTGGCGCCTCCACTCTGAGGTCAAGCCGCAGTGTCGTGTCTGAAATCCAAACTTCCATAAAAATAAAAAAAAGATGTACTGTGAAGGCTGGGGTGAGAGAACTTTGACGGAAAGTATGATGCGTATAGACGTTAAGAGTGAAACTGTGATGAACCCCGAGGAGAGGAGCCATACACGCACTGTGTCTCGGCTCGGCTCAGAGGAGATCAGTGCTGTGGAAACTTCTCCTCAAGCACGGGGACGGTTTCCACGCTGATGCAACACTGCCATCTGCTGCTCACTGCAGCCTCTGCACCGTCTAACCAGCCGTGGTCAAAACTGTCCTCTTGTTTAATAAACATCAGGCTTCTGGAATATTGCAAAGAACTCATCAAGGACTTGGATTCAACAAATTGTTTAAATAAACAGAGAATAATATCCATCCAGTGAACTCCTCACATGAATATTTAGTTTGACAAGAACTTTTATTTGTTATGAAACACTCACCCTCTCTTCTCCTGTGCTCACTAGTGACATAACATTATGAACATTGATCTTAGGATTCCTGAATCAATTCTTAGATATTATATTCTCATATAACTTCAAAAAAAGTACTTAATTTTCTTTATTTACCATTTAATCATCATTTTCATATGCAGGATAGCAATGCTGCTGTTGATATAAAACTCAGAGAGACATGTGATGTGTGCCGTTTTTGGAAATATGATTCAACATTTCCCCATGGTCCGGTTTTAAAAATGCCAACAAAAATAAATACTTGCAGAATCACAATACTTGAGAATTGCAATACATATCAAAGTGTTTGAATATTATTGGGTCAGGAGATAAGGAGATCATCCCAGCCCTGGTAAACACAATCTTAAATCATGAAATGTGATATATGTGGAGATAAACTGACAAAAATCGGACCCGCTAAACCTCTAACTGTAGCTCTGACTCAACTTTATTCATTGAGGAGAGCTTTTGGTAAGACTTTCTACGAATTTTGCATCTATAATGCATTATAAGTACATTCAGAAGCCATTGTAATGCATTTAAAAGGGGTTTTAAATGATTAGATTCATACCAGTACCCTTAATGTAATCGTGATAGCTATAGAGTACTTGATTCTGAACCATTCCTGAAGGAATCCTTCAGCATTTTATACATTGGTGTGTAGTATAGCCATACTTTTGAAAGATTTGGTGGCATCTCAGCACGCCAGCTCTCTCAAACACACCACACTGAACTTCACTACACCACCGCTGTCACATTAAATCAAAGATCACTTGCAGTGATTGGCTGCAAGCAAAACCATAGGCTTTTTTTTTCTTTTTCTAAATCTGGCTACAAAAAGGATCGAATGCAGGAATCATGTGACTGGAGAAGCTTCCGTACTGTTTGGTTATTTCTGTCTACACCTTAAAGGTACTGATACCTGAGGCTAATGAACACTTATAACAAGGTTTGTAAAGTATTATAAGTGGTGGACATAATGTATTATAAGTTCATGATGCTTTATGCTGCATGATGAGTCCTGGGCTGCACAGCACATAATAACCACTGGAACTTAAGCCAGTTATAAAGACACGTCGAGAAAGTTTTATAATGCACCATAAAGTATTATGAATGAGTATATAATGCTTCATAGAAAGTGTT
>JAJHUR010125831.1:35711-57579 GCA_027495735.1 Lutjanus campechanus | reverse complement strand
CTATTTTTAACGTTTTAGCGGTGGTCACAAGTCACTGCCATTGTACTGGACGAGGCTGCTATCCTGTTCCTCCTAAAACTCCAGGACTCTTTTGGAAATTGAAGATCTTCATCTATCATCACATCCACAGGGTGGTGAGTATATAATACGTGGGTTAATCCTAGAAGGTGGAATATCGCTTTAAGAGAAAACAATTTGAGTTTCTCCTCTACAAATCTGCAGACCATTGTATAATCTACAATTATATCTGCAGTTCAGTTTGGTGATATTATATATATGGATGCCTCTCCATAAAGCATAAAGCCTCTTGACTCAGTTTGTCCTTTTTCATTAATTGAGGGGAGCTGAGATGTGCAATATTTATCTATAAACATTATCATCACCACATGTTCAAGCTGAGGTTGAAAAACTGATTTTAAACAACTAGTTACAATTGGAATGGGTTTAAAAAAAAAACTTAAAATCTCACTCCTTTTGAAGATATTAAAGTATAGTTTGGATGTTTTGAAGTATGGGTATATGAGGTACTTATAATCACTGTACTACCTGCAGTAGATGGTGGTCAACATGCATTCTGGATAAACAGTAGGAGTACAGGTGTAGGAAGCTAAGCAACATACTGCTGTGGACATGGTCAGCTGCAAATTCTGTTTTAGACAAGTTTAAGTGTACACTATCTTGTTAATCTGTCTCTTATACACATCTAGATGTGTATAAGAGACAGGACGTTAAGAGTGAAACTGTGATGAACCCCGAGGAGAGGAGCCATACACGCACTGTGTCTCGGCTCGGCTCAGAGGAGATCAGTGCTGTGGAAACTTCTCCTCAAGCACGGGGACGGTTTCCACGCTGATGCAACACTGCCATCTGCTGCTCACTGCAGCCTCTGCACCGTCTAACCAGCCGTGGTCAAAACTGTCCTCTTGTTTAATAAACATCAGGCTTCTGGAATATTGCAAAGAACTCATCAAGGACTTGGATTCAACAAATTGTTTAAATAAACAGAGAATAATATCCATCCAGTGAACTCCTCACATGAATATTTAGTTTGACAAGAACTTCTATTTGTTATGAAACACTCACCCTCTCTTCTCCTGTGCTCACTAGTGACATAACATTATGAACATTGATCTTAGGATTCCTGAATCAATTCTTAGATATTATATTCTCATATATATCTATTCTTATTATTCTTATAGCACTAGAGCTGAGTAGGAACAGCAAAAACTTTAAAAAAAAAAAGTACTTCATTTTCTTTATTTACCATTTAATCATCATTTTCATATGCAGGATAGCAATGCTGCTGTTGAAATAAAACTCAGAGAGACGTGATGTGCAATGTTTTTGGAAATATGACTCATGATACAGCATCTGGAAGCGTAAGATTCAACATTTCCCCATGGTCCGGATTTAAAAATGCCAACAAAAATAAATACTTGCAGAATCACAATACTTGAGAATTGCAATACATATCAAAGTGTTTGAATATTATTGGGTCAGGAGATAAGGAGATCATCCCAGCCCTGGTAAACACAATCTTAAATCATGAAATGTGATATATGTGGAGATAAACTGACAAAAATCGGACCCGCTAAACCTATAACTGTAGCTCTGACTCAACTTTATTCGTTGAGGAGAGCTTTTGGTAAGACTTTCTATGAATTTTGCATCTAAAAGGGGTTTTAAATGATTAGATTCATACCAGTACCCTTAATGTACAGTAATAGTGATAGCTATAGAGTACTTGATTCTGAACCATTCCTGAAGTAATCCCTCAGCATTTTATACATTTATTTTCATGAGGTGCCACAGGCGTGTAGTATAGCCATACTTTTGAAAGATTTGGTGGCATCTCAGCACGCCAGCTCTCTCAAACACACCACACTGAACTTCACTACACCACCGCTGTCACATTAAATCAAAGATCACTTGCAGTGATTGGCTGCAAGCAAAACCATAGGCTTTTTTTTTCTTTTTCTAAATCTGGCTACAAAAAGGATCGAATGCAGGAATCATGTGACTGGAGAAGCTTCCGTACTGTTTGGTTATTTCTGTCTACACCTTAAAGGTACTGATACCTGAGGCTAATGAACACTTATAACAAGGTTTGTAAAGTATTATAAGTGGTGGACATAATGTATTATAAGTTCATGATGCTTTATGCTGCATGATGAGTCCTGGGCTGCACAGCACATAATAACCACTGGAACTTGAGCCAGTTATAAAGACACGTCGAGAAAGTTTTATAATGCACCATAAAGTATTATGAATGAGTATATAATGCTTCATAGAAAGTGTTACCAAACTTCCAGTCAGTATGTTGTCTGATGTTTTGTTTACAGAACCTCATGCAAATTGTTTTTATTTGTTTATTTGAGGTTTTTAGTTCTATAAACAGCATTTTAAGTACATTTGACCGCTTTTCTTAATTCAAGTTGTTCTGTTTGTGTTTTTAATTTATTGTTATTTAGAGTTATTAAAAATACCGGTGAATGTTTAATGCTACAAGGACTTTATGTCATTTGGGATTTTAAATATATTTAAATAATTCAAGTATTGGCCGGGCCCTAATTCAAACAATACAGGAACATTTGTGTGCACTACCATCAGATCTAGAGCTACGATTATTTTCATTCCTGATTAATCTGTCAAGAGTTTTCTCCATCAAATGATCAGCTGTTTGGTCTGTAAAATGGTGTTGATCATTGTCTTCCAAAACCCAAAATGACGTCCTCAAATGTCTTTTTTTGTCCACAACCCAAAGATATTCGGTTTATTGTCACAGAGGAGCAAAGAAACCAGAAAGTATTCACGTCTGAGAAGCTGCAATCAGAGAATGACTCTGAACGATTAATAGATTATCAAAACAGTCGGTGATTCATTTAATTGTTGCAGCTCTAATCAGATCATAATTCAATTACACTGAATTATTGATGATTTTTTTTTACCACAATATGATCATTGCAAAACAGTCATATCACATCAATAACTTGACAGGTTTCACTGACACAAAAATGACAAACACTGATTCTAATCATTCATTAGTTCCTGTGTTGATTGTATCATTGGCTGTAATATTTTCATACACTCTGATTGTGCCTCTGTTGTCATTGTGAGGCTTTCAGATGCTTTATGAGCACCACCATGTGGTTAAGATTTACAGATCATCTCTGGTAACATCTCACTCTTCCTGTGTTTGTTCAAAGTGCAGCCATAATATCATCAGACCTGCACACATCACACGAACAGATGCAATGCTGGGAGGCTAGACCCAGGCAAAGCTGCTCGTGTGTGTCTGTGTGTGTGTGTATGTGTGTGTCTGTGGCTCCGACAGCTGCACAGCTGTTCCACACAGTGTGTGTGAGGCAAACAAGAGCCAACTGTCGCCATGGCCACAGGATGAGAGATTACATTTGTATGTGTTGTGTGTGTGCGTGTGACCATGGGAGTCACCCCAGTTGGTCCCTAATTGGCCACTGGAGATACGGAGGCCGGGTCACACGGCTCTGTGATGCCTCGCTGCCCCGCACCATCACTCTAGCCCTCTTTATGTCCATCTTCGCCTGTCCCCTCTCCTCCACTCCAGCTCTTCTTCCCTCCATAAGCTAACACTAATCTGCAGTCCCTCTATTCATGTTCCCTCTAAAAAGCCCTAATGAGCTCCCAGAGGGCACGGCTGCCCTGGCAGGGCTGCCACCCCCACGCCTCCTCCTCCTCCTCCTCCCCCTCCTCCTCTTCTGCTGCTGCTGATGCTCTGGCTGCATTAATGGAGTACAGTGAGCTCTGGTACACTGTCCCTATGGTTCATTTTGATGGTCAGGTTTGGAGTACTGAGTATATAATCAAATGTGACCCTGGTTGTGACCCTGGTAGATGATTGGCTCTGGTACTCCGTGTTAACATGCTATAGCAAACAGCTTGAGTAGATTCATAGCTTTAATCAAAAACTGTGAACGCTAAAGTATTAGCATAAAGCCTGGTGGCATACAACATTGTGTAGGCTAAAATATTAGCATAAAGCCTGGCGGTATTCCACATTGTGTAGGCTAAAATGTTAGCATAAAGCCTGGTGTTAGTCAACATTCTGTATGTGCAAGTGTTAACATAAAGCCCGGTGGTATTCAACACTGCGTAGGCTAAAGTATTAGCATCAGGCCCGGTGTTATTCAACATTGTGTATGCTAAAGTGTAAGCATAAAGCCTGGTGGGATTCAACATTGTGTAGGCCAAAATGTTTGCATAAAGCCTGGCAGTATTCAACAGCGTGTATGCTAAAATATTAGCATAAAGCCTGGCGGTATTCCACATTGTGTATGCTAAAGTGTTAGCATAAAGCCGGCAGTATTCAACAGCGTGTATGCTAAAATATTAGCATAAAGCCTGGTGGTATTCAACATTGTGTATGCCAAAGTGTTAGCATAAAGCCTGGTGGTATTGTGCATTGTGCACATTGAGCTAGCATGGAGCCTAGCTCAGTTTTCAGTGACATTTAAGACGCATGTTGCACCTGAGAATCTAAAAGCAGATAGTTATTTGCACCAACATTGAACAATAGACATTTTAACAGCAGCCACACTGATATAAAATCGTGGCCTAAACGCAACAATGGAGGTCCTGTACCATTTCACGTAGCAGAGTCTTTCCACTAAGCCAACATGCAAAGTAGCAGGAACCCTGACGCTGTTTGACCTGAACTGAACTGAACCTTACTTAATATCACTGATAACACCTGATCACTGATAACAATAATAAAAGGAGGAATGTTTTCTTTAAACATCAACAGGCTCCGTGTGTGAGTATGACAGTGATGATGAAGTATGGATATCATACATCATCATACAGAATGATGAGTGACAGCCACATGCTAATCATTTAGCAGATTTTGTTCAATAAAAAATAGTCTCCATGCTAACACTAAGCATATACTATGTTGATGGCTTCTTGTTAACATTCTTGCTAACATAAGCTTTGCAATGCTGAGAGACAGCAAGCTACACAACTACTCTTTAACATATGGTACATATGGTGAAGTATAGTATGTTGAGTAAAAATAGGCTCCATGCAGAATCTTGACTTTTATATGAACTATTCAGTATAATGTTCACTAAAAACAGGCTTCATGCTGACCCTTTAGGCAAGGCAACTTTATTTACAGAGCACATTTCATTCCTGAGAAACTCAGTGTGCTTTACATTAAAAAAAAAAAGACACAAAACATAAAGCTTAATGCAGCATAGTGGTTTAACAATAAAGAATAATTTAAAGCGTATACTATGTTCTTTATTATGGTCTAAGGTTAAAGTCAAATAAACAGCATTTCAAGAGTGTCTAGTATCTGTACTGGGACATATTTCCAAGTGAAACAGGAAAGGCAGGCGGGACGTGACATTAGAAGGAATTTGATTTGACATGAAGTACCATGCTGGTGCTAGCTAACTAATGAGCCTTAGCTCCATGCTGCTAGAAGCTGAAGATTAATTATGGGTGATTAATGTGATTTTATTGGCTAAAATTTGTTGTTTCAAGCCTTTGTAAGCACATGTCATATTTTGCTTTACGGGAAGAAAAGATGATAGGATGTTAATATAAGAATGCAAATGTATTTATTGGACTATATTATTAAATAGATGCACAACATAAAGGGTGAGATCTAAAGGGATCCAAAGGGATAAAAAGGCACTGACCAACTTCAAGTATGTTCATTTTAGTGAAGGTTAAATACATTAGTCAGGATTTACAGCATGAATAAGAGTCATTGCATGTGAAAGGTCAGTATAAAATTTAAAATCACCTGGTTTGAAGTGAGGCAGAGAGTTAACACCAGGCCAGGTATCCTCAGACGGGGTCCCGAGGACCTGAAAAAAAAAGAGAGGAGAGGTGGAGATCAATTCCAGCTCTCATATTAAAATCCAGTTTCCAACCCTCATTGTGTCGATCTGGTTTAGTGGACAAACATATTAGAGTAGTTAACATAAGATCACAACAGAGCGATCATAAATAAATGACAGTGATAGAACTAAGGAGGGAGACAAAATAATGAATCAAATACATCACCACATCAATTAATCACAAGTTCAAAGCATACATTGGCGAGAACTACAGAACTTGTGCACTAACAGGGAGACTGAGCGCTGTGATTGGCTGCATGACAAACTTGAACTTCCAGCATGAAGACATTCCACTGCTTGTGCAACAGTCATGATTAGTGCATCTTTTATGGAGAGGCTGGCTGAGTTCTCACGCACGCAGCCGGGGTTTATGATGACAGAACCCAGAGCAGCGGACATGCCTTCCACATGATCCATCACAGCTAAGCAGCATAATAGTTTCCAGATTGGCCCGTTGTCTCTGATCTGCAGCACGCTCGCTGCAGTACAGTAGAGCGTAACTGCTCAGGGAACTGCGACTTAGAGCACAGTGCATGCAAACACTGGCTGGATATAAATTTGTTTCAGATGCCTCTTGCTGGCACGGTGAGAGACAAAGAAAGAGAAAATGAAATCAAAGTTTGGGTGGGGGTGGGGGGGGGATCACAGAGCGTTTCCATGACGGAGGATCTGGACCACAGACGCAATTAAGTCAGAAATGATGCAGCATGACCGAACGGAAATTTAATGGAAACCAGAGGAAATTTTCAAAAGGTCACAGGCTTGTTTATCTTATGTTGGCCTGTTAACTGACTCAAATGTCAGTCATAGTTGATGTAATAACAAAACAGCACCACTAGAGGGCAGTAAAGCACCATGAGCCTGACCTCAAAATGGTCAAGAAAATCTGCAAACTCAGACACTGAAATCTTATTTCAAAAAGTCCCAATTTAATCATTTTAATCATTTAAATTTAAAAGCAATATTCCAGTTTCTGAGGGACCATGATGAATTATTCAAACACACAAAAACATACCTTACACAGGTTCATTTTCAGTGTGCAAGATTCAATACTTCAATCAGGTGTATTATCATCATTCTATGTGCAATAGATATATTCCCTCCATGCAACGGTGGAAATTCAACTGCCAAGTCTGCTTACATTGTATATACTGTTCCTATTTTTATTTTTAGATTTCCTCTGTTTAAAATGTTCATATTTTTTATATTTCCTCTTGCTATTTTTTTTATATTTTAATTTTTATGTTTTTTATTGATGCTTCTTTATATTTTTGCTTTTTACTTTGCTGCTGTAACACAGTTAATTTCCCTGCCGTGAGACTAATAAAGGAATATCTTATCTTATCTTATCTTATCTTATCTTATTGACATGGTAACATAAAGCCAACTAGTGAAGCAGGCAAAATGACTGCATTAGTGACAGAAGTTACTATGACTGGTTTCTGTTATCAAAGCTCTTGTCTACTACTGACATCTAAGGACATGATGACATGATAATATGCCACTGATGGCAAAAGATAAAATTGAGATTATATGGGAGATAATACGATGCTTCTGTTGCTTCCTTTGATGTAAAAAATATTTAGCCGCGGAGTTAATCCAAATGCAGCTTTTTTTTGTTTGAGTATTTGGTTTGTTGTTTTGAGCAGCTGACATGTAAAATAAATAAATAAACAAACACAAGACAGCACGTTCTTTGACACAGCCTGTCCTCCCCTTTCCTCCCACATGTAATATGTATTTAGGAGCAATGTCAACTCTCTCAGACCAGATGAGGATCTAACTTTAATTGATTTAAAGTGCCTGCGCACATGGAGTTTGCATGTTCCTCATTAAATGAGAATAACATTGTTTTTACCATCTGTGTAAGATTTTTTCTTCATGTGTGTAGTGCTGAAGCTGTTTCTTTAATGTGCACAGAATTTGGCGTGCACATTATAGTACAGGGGGTGACTGACAGGGATGGTGATCAAGAACTGGTTTCAGATGAGAACTGTTACAAATCAAAAACCCACTGGAATCATATACCTCCGAGTTGATCAGTTCCTCTGTGTCCATCAACGTCCAGGAAGTCGCAATGTTGCAATCACGACAATTAATAAAAAATTCAACCAGTCACTGTGAATTCTGAACAACCTTGCATTTTTTTTTCCAATCAGTGCCCTTGGACCAATCATCATAGCTTCCTGCAGTTCCACCAATCAAAGCAGTTCCCCAAGCAAACATCATACATTTATGTTTCAATGAAATGGCTCAATGTTTTTAGTATTTTTTCTGTATTTTCATTTTGTCACAGGCACTGAAAAGAACACAAGGTTTGTTGTTGACATGTATCAATGTTTTGTACGCTTAAATATATGACATGTTCTATGATTTTGTGCTTGGTTGAGTTTGAGCTCCCAAAAAGAATTTGCTTCTTTGTGGAATAACCCCCAGCTGTACTTCTTCACTTACAGATAAAACAGATTTTGTCAGAATATTTGTAATCCTGAGTGTTTGTGGTATGGTTGCTCAGAAGACTCAGAACAAAATGTAGTTTTATTCTCACCAGAACAAAACGTGCAACTTTTCATGTGCTCCTGCAACGTGCATTGCAATTTTATTTTTTATTTTTTTGAAAAGCTGCTGTGCAATCAGCCATTTCAGGCTGCAACAATCCCCAAAAAGGCCATGAAATCCTGGAGAGACTACTGATGATGCACTGACTGCAGGACAGTCAAGAAACAAAATGAAACAACTTCACAGCCACAGAAGATCTTGATCTGACTGCACTTCGCTTTACACTGTTCTTGCAAACCACATGTTGACACCTTAAAACCTGCTGAAAGCTCTCCTGTATTGCTGCTGTGTGGCCTGCTGGCTCAGTGGTCAGTATACTGTCACCTCCTGAGGCCTGAGTGCAGCCTTCCTCTGTTTGCATCCTTATTCCATGTCTGTGTGGGTTTTCTTTCTCTGAAAACCTGCCATCAACATGCCCAGACAGTAAGAGGGGGTCTGTGGACAACTGTCAAGGGCAGATACCAAAAATAGCATTTACTCCACAGAGGTGAAGCAGGGGAAGGAGAAAGAAATAGAGACTTTGAGGAGAGTTTGTCGACTGTCTGATGCATTAGTGTTACATCGAGCTGGATCATAAGAGGACCGGTGAGTCCTCGGCAGACAGGGGTGGGCTGGATGAGTGATGAGGGAGGAGGAAAGGTTGTGGGAGTGCTATGGGGGGGGGGTGATCTGGGGGGAACGAGGGGACATGCGAGCGAGTGGATCTCAATCTGCTCCACAGAGCAGGAATCAGCCTGCATTATTGATGGAAAGGTTCAGTGGCCTTTGAAGTGAGGAGAGGGAGCGCTGGGTGGAGGTGGGCCTGTGCCTGGGTGTGAATGTCAAAGTCTTTATGAGGACATCAGAGGAAGGGGTCGGGGGTGGGGGGAGACGGGGGTGGTGGTGCAGCAGTACAGCTGGTGGTGAAAGAGCTGAAACATCACTGCACACGCTCACAGACGCAATGACACCAGCTTACTAAGACCCAGTGTGTTAGATCAGACAGGTTTTTTTTTTTAGGTTTTTGGTTATTTTGCCTTGATCTGATGTGAAATAACAATATGATAATAAGTATAAAGTACTGAGTCAATCACCTGACCTCAATCCAAGTGATCATGTGCATCACTTACTGAAGATCAGACTGAAGGTAAAAGCCCCCAAAACATGTAAACACTAAACGAACTGCTCAGTCCTCAGCATGTAGCGATCTCACATCAGCACAAGTTCAAATGTTTTTTTTTCCCCAGACACTATAAAAAATTCATAAATGTCTAATCCTTATTTTCACAATTTTATCCAGTGGAGCAACACACATAAAATAAGCAGCTTCAGTAGCACTGAGGTATTATTTGTATTTGACCTTGTATGACTGAAATCATATCTGTTCAAATAAATCAGAGTAGAAAAAGTTATACAGTTATACAATCATTATTTTTACTTTAATTACTGTAGACAGACTCCAGATGTCATTATTTAGACTTACAGCAGTAAAACAGGCGGAATGAAGAAATGAAATGAGAGTTTTGAAATAAATTCTTAGCTAAATTTGAAATACTTCTGAGTAAGTTGCACATGAGTACATGGCCATTTCATACTGTGGTTAGATTGTTTGATAGCGACATTTTATAATGACATTTCTGTGATTCTAGGATTAGAGCTGCAGCAATTAGTCAACTAATTTATTAGTTGATAGACAAGAAAATAAAAAAGTGAAAAGGTTTTCATTCAAAAACGTCAGACAATGTTGTTTTCAGCCTTTAAAATGCAGAGATTTTCTGCTTTTCTCTGTTTTATGGATATTTTCACTATTTTCGGACACTTTATAGATCAAATGATTAATCGATTAAGACAGAAAATATTGGGCAGCTTCATTTATAATAAAAATAGGGAGAACATACACAATATTGATGATACTGGCATGATGTGTTGCCCAATTTAACTTCATTTAATATGTTTGTATATGAGGTTTTGAACCCAAAATCAGGAGAAGAATATTTTGTGTTTAGGATTTTGCAGAGGTGGGAGCAAGTCAGTTTTTGCAAGTCACAAGTCCTAAGTTTTAGCAATCAAATCCCAAGTCATGTCCAAAGTCAAGACTGACAAGTCCCAAGTCAAGTCTCAAATCCTAAACTTTGAGTTTCGAGACATAAACAAGTCTTAATGCGCTCTTCACCACATGTAATCTTTACAATTTCCACCTGCAGCTAAGTAATGTAGCGTTAGTTCTTTATGGTTCTTTCCTGTGTTGTGATTGGCTCAAACAAAGTGGATCTGGGGTATGAAGCGTCGACTTGCAGAGAATGAACAGCGTTAACATTGGTCGAGTCAATCGATTGATTTGCGGATTTACACTTTTTAAAATAACAGACTTTTCAATCTTTGGACTTGGAGGAAGGTGTCAAATATTTTCAAATCAAAAGGCTCAAGTCCGAGTGAAGTCACGAGTCACTGGCGTTAACGTCCAAGTGGAGTTTGCCAGTCTTTTTCTTTCTTTTGATTTTGTCAAGTTGAATCAAATTTGTGACTCAAGTCTGACTCAAGTCCAAGCCATGTGACTAGAGCCCACACGTCTTTTCTGCACATTGAAACTGTGTTGTCAAAATTGAATTTAAGCAGAAAACAACAACAAAACAAAAAAAATGACTTGTTCAGTTACGTCCTGTCACCTGATACCGGGCGAGCACGTATAAAACATCTGATGTTAAGATGAGCACCCGTGAATCAAACTGGGGAATCAGCACTGAACGTTACTTTTAAATTTCAAATATAACATGTTGGAGTCCATCCAACACATCAGAACCGTCACTGTCACACTTCTTTCTGATGCACTACGTCTTTACTTGTTTTCACCGGCAGTGTTGAGCTAATGACTATAATTTTGAAAGTCTTGACACAGTGATGGATGAACTTATAAAGAAGCTGCAGCACAATAACAGAATACATAATCCTGCAGGGTTTGTCACAAACACGTCAGTAGTTAGATATAATGCCGCAGCGATCATGCTTGTTAATATCAAACCTGCTATTTGACTAAGCTGCAGCAGGACTTAAATTATATATTACCCACATCAGATTGTAATGGTTTTAATTATACGCCTTCAAACAGGGCTTTAATTAAATCATCTCAGAGGTATTTTTCACAGTTTTCATGACTCAGACACCCGAGTTCACTTCTTACACTGACTGACTGGTCTGGAGATGCAGAGGTGGGTGCTCCACGGGTGGAGGGAGTCAGGTACATTTGAACCCTCCTCTAGATTTCTTTTTTTTTTTTTTTTTTAAATAAACTTTATTGACACACATATGAAAGCGGGCAGCAGGTAACCAAGAATATATCCTGTAGTGTGTACAGATTAGGACAGGGGTCAGCAACCTTTTAATCCTCTCACAAATGTTTGGCTTCTTGCTTTTAAATTTTCATGTATAAAATCTGGCCGACAAAAACATTAATCAAGTGAAGCTGAAAGCGAGAGTTCCTGTCATATTCAGTGAATTCAAATTTTATCCAAAGCTAAGTAATTTAAGATAGATATGATTAATTAATCATGACTTCACCACTCGTTTATCATCCTCTATATACTTTAAAAACTTTGTCAGTCGCCATCTCCTCATCAGCCAGCTGTCATATTTAAGCAAGGCTCAGAAGAACTCTCTGCATGTTGAGAGGGTAGGTTTGGTTAAGGAAGCGGCACTTTTAAGAGGTGCTACAGGGGCACGGGCGCAACAGGACCTGGTAGGTATAAAAACACTTTTTTTTTTTTTTTTAACTTTCCTTGAATTTAGTTAGAGCCTTCATAGATACAATCTAAAAAGAGTAAGCAAAGAAATAAGGTCAAAAAGAGACTGATGCAGAAGGCTCAACTGGTAAAGGAGAAGGAACAATCATTAATTATATTGTTGAGCTCCCTGTGGGTCTCCCGCAGGTTGATCCCTTAAAAAAATCGAGTGAATTTGCAGAATTTGTGAAAAATGTAGAAAGATAAATAAAATTTTAGGAATAAATAATAAATATCTCTTTGACATAAATATTCATGTGTATATTCTTGTCTTGAGGTTCGGGTTGACAGATGGGTCAAACAAATATTTTCACCTGGGAGGCCACAGTTCATGTCCCTCATGAAATAGTTACTGTTAACTTACTAGACATACTTGCGTCTATGACAACAAAGGTCATCTGACTATTGTTACTATTGTTGTTAACTCATCAAACAAAATTAACTACCAGAAAAATGCTTAAAATGTGTAGATGTGACAAGCAAAATGTCCTTAAAAGTGGAGTGTTATTTATACACCAGCCCAACACACTGAGCAAAACTATTTCCTGTCTGCCACCCAGGGGAGGATTAATGCACAGGCTGGCCTGGGCGGCAGCTCAGAGGGCCCCCACTTGTACAAGAAGCCCAGATTAGACAGACTGCTTTTTAATTATTTAAATTTACTTCATAGAAAAAAAGAGAGAGAGAGAGACAACCCCTATTGGACCATAAAAACATTTAAAAAATTTACACAGTGTAAAGTCAATTTGGTTTTCAGATTGAAGGCTAAAAGCTGTTATCTTACTGTACAGATCAAGTGTGAGCGCGTTTTGCTGTTTATAGTAAAGGCCGACTTAATGAGAGTGGATATGCTAGTGTGCTCTGAGTGTGTACGTGTGGGCCATGAAATACTCCTCGCACGGCACTGAATTACTTTTTTTCTGTTCAGGCATGATGAGTAGTTGGGGGTCCACACAAAGAGTAGTGTAGAGGTCCATGACCATCTTAATCCGCCCCTGCAGCCACCACTACAGCCAGGGTTGCCAGGTCTGTGTGACAAACCCAGCCCAGTGGCCAATAAGACCAGCATCCATAGGCGGAGAGCACAGACACATCGTATTTGTGTGTTTATGTGGGCATGCGTGTGACTTGTGCCAGGTCTGTGTGTGTACGTGCTGATCTGGAATCAGTTTGTTAGTGTAAGTAAATTATTTAATTTCAAATATGGATGTGTATTTTCAGATATTATTTATGTAATTTCCGTGCAAAACAGGTCTGCCCAACCAGCTGACAAACAATAATCAATAGCCCGATTCAGTGGAAAAGATGCTGATCTGGCGACCCTGACTAAAGCTAAAGTTTGGTTAGGTTCAGGCATGAGAACTATGTGGTGTATTATCAGGAACTACCTTGTTGCTGTCATGATTTAAAGTTTCCAGTTGTTGGGATGTTTGTGAAAAAAGTTGTAAAGTCTTTTGTGTGTCCAGAAGAAGCTGGATGAAGGCTGATAAATGTCCACAAGGGATGTCACTAAAGTCTTGACAAGGTATGATATAATATACTGTAGATTCTTTGGACTACAATACAATATTTGCTCATATCACAACAATACCACAATATGAGTTTGCTTCAATACAATTCACGGGTCTGCGATCAATATCAGACGATATCATGTGTCCATTGAACTCGTTCAGTTACATTTATGTCAACTCACAATAAGAAACTGAACAATTTTATGACTGAGCTCTTTCAGACATTTGTGTCACCGTGGGAATGCCACGGGAATTTCAAAATAAAGGCATGTCTTAAAGATGACGATACAGATCAATACTTTCACTTTTCAGTGATAATACTGGATTGACGAACATTAAATCAATACATCAATCCAGATTGATGTATTGTTACACCCCAGCTGGGGCTGAAGACTAAGTTTACTTAGGCCTTAGACTTTACTTAAACTGCTCCTCATCCCTACTTGAGGTGAAAGGCTCAAAGTTACTGCTGCTGCTACCATAAAATTTGCATCACTCATGTGGTCGCATGAGTTGAGCGGAAAAGTTTTGCACATGGCAGGGCTTTTGCAGAGCGCCGCTGATCGCCAGGGAGATCAGAGCTTCTGGAGCAATAATGTGGCAAACCAGGCTAAACTCCCGCGAGTCAGACCGGATTCTGCTCTGATCGAGAGGCGCGTACCAGCGGGAGGAGAGCTCAGTGTACTTTTTGGGATAAAAGGTGGATTTATCTTCGCTCTCGCTTCTCAACCTGTCTGCAGCAGCGAGCCGTGGAGGTGTCAGCCTCCACTGTCAGGTGTGTAAAGCACAGTAATTAGTCTCCCTTCATCCATGTTGACTGTTGACTGGAGAAGAAACGTACTTTACACCATGAACATGCAGAGAAGAGAAGAAAGACTGGAGGGAAATAACAGAACCGGAGTCTCTGGTGAGCGCCGAGTTCAGTCAGAGGCTAAACTGAAAACAAACACACAGAGACACACACGCCCTCGCTGCCTGCTGCTGCTTTCCATCTTACAGCTAATGTGTTCTGGCTGTTTGGGGCTAATAAACACAAGTGACTCCAGAGCCAAACAAAATTCACTTTCCTTTCTGTGTGAACACGCCATAACATAACCAAATATGCAATGCACCTGCTAGCTGTCGAGTTGCATTGTGGGTAATGTAGGCACCAGGTTTGGACAAGCAAGAGGAGTGCATGGGATTAAAAAAAAATGGTGATATCCATCGACTGATCTGATGGAATACTCTTTTAAAGGAGTATTTGGTTAAGGTTAGGTAACGATTGGGGTCATGGTTAAAAGGAACTGACAGTAACTCAAACAGGAAACAAACTGTGGTTTGGATAAATTTAATGTTTTTCAAGTCTGTGTTCACCACAAAATCAAAATGACATATCTTTCCTCTGGCCTGTTGTTCTGTTTAGATAGTTCTGGTGTGAGTTGCAGAGTTTTGGACGTATCGGCTGTAGAGATGTCTGCCTTCTCTTGAATATAATGGAACTAGATGGTATGTATTGAATTACCAGATTCTTGCCAATACACAGCCCAAATAATGGGACTAGATGTCACTCGGCTCGTGATGCTCAAAAAACCAAAAAAAAAATCTCTCTCTCTCTCTCTCTCTCTCTCTCTCTCTCTGTCTATATATATATATATATATATACATATATATGTATCACAATATCACGATACAGGTTTTTGAGAATCAATACAGTATCACAAAGAAAAATATTGACATAGAAATTTCCCTTAACCATTATATGGGAGAAACTCTGTGGCTGATATCTCCAAACCTCTGAAACTCACCGGTCCCCTGACATCCCAGACACTTGTATTAAATATTTAGAAGGAAAGGTGACTCTGTTCCATTGTGTATGGGAGCATCCAAAATTACAAAAATACTGGAAAACAGTTGTTGAGACTATATCTGAGATCACTGGAATAAAGGCACCTCACCAAGCAAAATTGTGCGTACTCAGCATATATCCACAGAACTTTACTGTTATTTCAAAGCAAATAACCTTAATTGACTTTGGACTCCTACAGGGCAGGAGGATGACGGCTCTATCTTGGAGAAAAATGGATGTACCTTCGAGAGGTATGTGGGTGAGGGGGGTGGCATTTTGTGTTGCATTGGAAAGACTGACTTATATAACCAGAGGAAGGGCAGGAGAATTTAAAAACCTTTATTGGAGTTTATTTCTTGAGCATCAGGGCACACAACCACTATGAAACACCTGTGTGTAGAATATATTTATGTTGTTATTGTCTTTCATTTTGTCCTTTTTTTAATCTGATGTGATATGTTTTTTTTTGTTTGTTTGTTTGTTGTTATTTATTCATTTATTTCTCTTTCTTTAAATCTGTGAGGTACTGTGACTGTTTGCTTTGTTGTCTGTGTACGTGTGAAACGTGCAAAACTGAATAAAAGTATTGTTAAAAAAATTTTTTAAAAAACTTTGCAACTCACAGCAAAACTAGCTTGATGGAAAAATAGCTCTACAAGCCAGAGGAAAATTTGTGGTTTTGATTTTGGACTTTAAGACAGTAGTCTTAAAGCCAAAACGCACGAAAGGCATCTGGCACTCGCATTTTGAAGTACACCCATTGTTCTAAACTGCCCTGACGCTCCCACTCCGAACTTGTTTCGATTGTGGAGCAGCTTTTTTTTTTACTGCACCCGCAATATGTATTTGAGGAGAGTTGAATGGAATTAAAATGGCATGGATGTGAGAGGGGAGCGCTGATGGAGCTGCAGCTCCACCTGAAACCAGGTAAAAGAAGAAAAAAAAGGAAAACAACAACCTGCAGTAGAGATGGAGGGAAGGAGGGAGGGAGGGAGAGACCGTATTAATATGGACAGATGTGCCGACTTGTATAAAACCATTTTATGATCATGAATCATAATTTTACTGTACACTTGTGTGTGATTTTTTTTACTCCAAGTCCAATTTGTGCACTTTTAAATACTTAATTACTTCATGCTGATGAATTTATCCTCCTCCTCCTCTTCCTCACACTCCCTTCTCTGCCTCATCCTCTTCTTTATATTAATACTAAAGAAATAAATAGACGCACATAAAAAGCAACCTTTTCTGAACATACTGCAGGTTCTGTGGTGTTGGAATTTTAAATCTGAAACCTGCAATGTCCCATAGAAGCTTCAACTGATGCGCATCAATTGAAGCTTTTAGTACATTTTTGGCCTTTATAGTCAGGTGCCCATATAAACATTGAACCAGGTTTTGAATAATGCTACGACTCCTCCTGTTGATACTGGTCCATATGAGATCCCTTCCTAATGTCAGTGTAAGAGATGTAGGATGAAAAATACAGTCCTTGCTTTGTGAAAAAATATACAAAAGTTTCTTTGAAGCTAATATGAGGCTTCAGCAGTCTTCCTCATCGCAAGCATCTGTGACTCTGTAGCAACATCGTGCTGCTTTCGCCTTTGCTGTAAAGACGGCCGTGTTTGACTTTTGAACAAATGACTGTTGCTGTCGTTTCTTTTCCTCCTCTCTCCATAATCCTGCATGGAAAAAATCCCCTCTGCAAGGACGGGGAATTCCAAACCTGGCACAGATGGAGTAATGGACATATGAAGCAGCATGTTGAAAGGGAGGACACGTTAATCCATGAGGGAGGGCAGCGCCGGGTCAGTGTGTGAGCGTACGCAGCGTGTGCAGGGAGACCGTCTGATCAGAGAGGGAGAGTTCTGCTGCAGAGGAATTCCTCTGAGGTCACAGGTCAGGACCCCTGAGCTCAGCAGGCATATTCTGCTGGACGTACACACCCTGACCCGCCCCCACCAGCTCAGTTACAGACCACCCAGCCCGCCCAAACACAAACACAACGTCTGGACCCCTCATTTATGTTTGCAGAGAGAGAATGAGGACATAAGTCAACGAGAGCAGCTCTGACACACTCATCACGGTGAACATACACACAGCTGACATAAGAAGCTTCATAACAAACAATGAGACGCACATCATTTCCAACCCCTTAAGTCAAAGTCCATGTGTTTCAGGGCACACAGCTCTGTTAAAACAAAGAATGGCAACAGTCTTGAAAGCCCCCCCCCCTCCCCACTCAGGAGATGAACATCTCACATCTGCTTCTGGTTTGGTCAGCCAAAATAAAAACTGTTGGCCTGACCATAAGTGCTTATTAGAAATAATCAAAAGCGTTTGGAAGTTCTGTGGTAAAAGTCTTTTTTCTTTTACTTTCACTTTTAATATTGCATTTCCAGAAACAGAGTGGGTAAGCGGGTTTAAAAAATGTTTGAAACAAATGTAGTAAAGGCAGAGATATCATGACTTGTATCCATGTTGTAATAACAAGCCCTCGAGTCATAAACTGCTCATGTCAGACTCCTTGTTGTAGAGTTGGAGAGCTATGATAATTAGCCGAAGAGCTCAAACAAACTGGAGACAAAAAGACTGCAAAGCCTGTGAGTTATAGTCAAATATCAGTGCTGGACTCAGGCTCTCTGAGGGTCAGGGGCCAAAAAAATAATAAAGTACACACCGGGCCACCAGCACGATTAAAGTGCTATGTTTTCTCCACTAGTAAGGCACCTCAGAGGGCAATTTATCATGTTTTGTCCACTAAAAGGACACCCTAGGGGGCACTTTATAATGCTTCCCCCCCTAGAAGGGTACCTCAGAGGGCAATTTATCTGGTTTTGTCTACTAAAAGGCCATGGGCACTTTATTATGGTTGCTCCAGAACATTTCACCACCTTTAGTCCTCTGGAGGAGCACCTCAAAGGGCACTTCATCACATGTTGTCCATTAAAAGGAGCCCTGTGGGTCCACAAATGCCAAATAATATCCTGCACAAACAGTAATGGAATAAATTTAGCTATTAAAAAGGAGCTAACCAGCGCACACTATTTGACAGCGACATGGTTACGGACTTGTGGGGCAAAATAAAATCTTCTATAAATGAACTGTGTCATGTCTGTCTGACCAGGAGCCCAGTGAAGATTATGAAATAGTTTCCACAGGTTGAGCAGCATTAACCTTTGGTGAGTAAACTGATATTCACATGTAAAATCAGCAGAACTCCCCTTTGAACTGTTGTAAATGAAAACACCCCCACGGTGGAGGAGGTAAGACACCTCTCTCATGACAGATATTTTGACCCGTCATTGCAGGAAGAGCACAGGTGGAACTAATAACATTAAAATTCATAAACACTGACATTATCAGGTTAATATCTCCTGTCAGTGTCCTTGACCAAGGAAATGGTTTTAAACTGGGTCTCCAGGTGCAGCACAGTGTCACAGTGTCCACTGCTCCTGATTCTACTACAGATAATGCATTCCACCATATATGTTGTACTTTTATGACTGTGTATTTGAAGTATAAACTTCATTTACTTTTTTTTTTGTCTTGTTTTGTCAATTAGTCTCGTTAGGTCTTCTTCATCTTGTTATGCAATGTTTCGTCTTGTTACGTCTTTTCCATATTTTTTTTCATTTTGTTACGTTGCATTCTGTTAAGGCGTTACAGTAAAGTTATGACAGTGAGCCAGAATGCATAACACCAGAACCTGTAACTAGCAGAACCTAAACTGAATTCAGTCATTAATAATTCACATCTTGACTCGTCATAGCAGGAAAAGCATCAGTGGTATTAAAGTCTGTTCCAGTTTTAAGTAGAGCCTGACCGATATTATTGGCCCAACATTGGAATGGATCAGCTATATTGATCTATATTGATACTGGCATATAAGTAGTCTGATATCACATATATGAAAACATAATGGAGATTGTTTTTATTTGTGTTTATAGGCTTTATAGCTTCAAAGGCAGCATTTTAATAATTCTTAATTCTTCTTAATTTACCATTGATATATGTACATATTTTGCTCTTCTCACGTATTATGTTATTTATTTATATTTATTTCTAATTATTAAAAATACTGGTGAAAGTTTACTGATTCGGTGCCCTTTATTGTGGACAATTAAGTTTATTGCTAATTGCTAATGTGTGTTTATGTGTATATTCCATATTCTCTATGCATCGATACTAGAATTTTTCCACTCCCTGATGTTAGTATTGGCCCTCCCAAAAAAAGGTACCACTTGGGCCCTAGTTCAAAGGCCCCATTAAGTCATGACAGTCAGCCAGCATGCACAGTACTCAGACCCTAAAAAACCCTTGAAAACCTGAATGGAATGCAGCCATTTTTTTTTTTTAATTTGGGAAATTGCGTGATAAGGAAAGAGCCATTTTTAATGTTATTAATGAAATGTTTTTCTTGCCTACCAATCCTGGAAAACGTGTTTTTGTCTGTGGGTTGGTCAGTATGATAATGAATGTACAGATGACTGTAAGCATTTTTCCAACTTTGACAAAAGTTTTTTTTTTTATCTCAGTAACCACTGCTTTACATATCAAAGTGTATCTGAGTGGTTTCAGTCTCAGCAGTTGAAAGTCTGTTCCTGTGGAGGATTCTCTGCACCTTGAGGGAGGTTTGTAAGTTGCATTTGTTCCCTCAGAGATCAATCCCTTAATCCAAACATAAGTACCAGTCCTGACCCCGGTCCCAGCTGTATCCCACCCTGCCTGATCCACATTCCTACCTCTCCTCACAGTCTTTGTCCTAACGATGACCCCTGCCTTCATCTCCTACCCTGCCCTGAAAATCCCGGTCCCACCCCTCGCCGCTCTCCAACCCCCCGTCACGGCCGAGCAGATTGGGGTCACCTCCAGGCAGGGGTCAAACGGATCAGAACCAGAGCCAAGTGGATCAGCTGTCTCCCACTGAGACCTGGTGGAATGTGTTCAGTAAGCCCCGTCTATCCTGTCTGGGTTTCAGCAGATGGATGCTCATGTCACTGACACAGCGGCTGTCAGTGAATGGCATTATTTATCTCCCCAGCAGCCACTCGCTCTCTCCTGAGGGAAGATCAGCTCGCATGTGCACTGGCTTACTCCTCATAGCAGGAATACACTCTGAATAAACAGGGTCTCTGCAGACAGAAAATGGCTATTTGGACCACGCAGGGCCTTCTGCAGCTCTAATGAACCCTGTCAGAGTTGATCTGTCAAACCATGTTCAAATGGTTCTCCTGTGAGTGGACTGTTTTACTAAGGCTCCTGATAGCACAGAGGTGGGACATAACTAAGTACAAATACTGCGTTTGTTTGTTTCCAACACATACAAAGAGGATTCCTTTATGTAGCCGTCATTGCGTATCACACAGGACAGATATAACAAGACCCAAAAAGAGATGACATAAAAGCCATAACAAGACATAACAAGATGAACGAAAAAGACGTAACACAATGAAAAAGGCGTACTGTAACAAGATGAAGAAGATGTGCCAAGACAAAAAGACATAACTAGATATATATCAGTGCATATCATGCACGACAGACGTAAGAAGACAAAGAGGATGGAAAAGACAAAAATGACAGAAGGCAAAAAGACGTTAAGAGGATGAAAAACAACGTAAAAGATCAGATAGTACCGATAGAAAAAGTAGCAAATGAAAAAATGTAGCAAGATAAAAAACAACGTAGAAGATGTAACAAGACCAAAAAGACGCAACAAGGCGAAAAATTACGAAAAAAGATGAAAAGACATAATGAGTTGAAAAACAATGAAACAAGACAATCTATCAGTGCATCTCACGCACGACAGACATAAGATTAAAATGATGGTAACGACAACATAGCAAGACAGAAAGATGTCACAGGACAAAAAAAAAATGAAAAAGACATTACCAGAAGAAAAAATACATAACAAGAAGAAAAAGATGTAACAAGACGTAAAATGACCAAGAGGATGTAACAAGACAAAAAAGACATAGAAACAAAGAACAATGAAACAAGATAATAGAGATGCCACCAAATGATAAATGATGTAGCAAGACAAAAAGCAGTAACAAGACAAAAAAGACTTAAGATAAAACAGACAGCAAGGGAGACTCATAATATTTTCCTCAGAAATGTATGTACTATTAGTTTCATATTCAAGGTCTTCACACTAAAGATTCTCACATACTCTTTTAGCATACTAAATAGCATGCTTATGCAGAATTTTGGATGCATTTAGAATGTTAGCATGCTAACATTTGCTAATTTGCACTAAACACAAAGCGCAATTGAGGTTGGTAGGAATACTGGGTCTAAGGTGTAGTCCTAAGTGAAGTACTGAAA
>JAJHUR010125831.1:11633-35691 GCA_027495735.1 Lutjanus campechanus | reverse complement strand
CTATCAGGAAAGGAATGACACAGTTTAATGACACACAAAGAGACTGTTTATTCCTGGTATTAACATGCGTTTGGGTGGTCGGATCATAAGTGGACAGCTCTGAATACAAACGACCACCAGGATGCATTGTTATCTGATCACTCAAACCACTTGCTGAGGTGATGACTGATGTCCTCTGGCTGCTCTGCCTCAGCTCTTTGTAATTTATGGACAGATAGCTTTACTTCCTGCTAATCTAAACTGCTAATTACTAGTAGCTCAGTTAGCCTTACAACCAGCAATTCTGCGAGCAGACTTGCCCAACACTGAGTGTTAGTATTTACACCACTAGCACAGGGGCTTTGAGACCACTTGGAGGAAGAGCTTTAATAAAGCTACATTCAAACTATAAAGCAGATAGGACCACTAGCTGCACCACTAAATGAGCTAACTATCGGCGGCTGACATTACAGTTGGCAGCAGTTAGCTATCTGTCCACAAGGAAACAGAGAGTCGAGGCAGAGCAGCCGGAAGACATGAGGGGGAAAACCAGAAAATATTTTCTCCATAAAATATGATCGTGTTTCACCAAAATCAGTGAATAAAGTAATAAACTTGTGTTCAGTAATCATTGAGGCCGACACCCCAGAAACACACCACGCTGGTCTGTCCACAAAAACTTCGCACCCTGTGGTGGACACAGTTTTCACAGTAAGAGGCTGAAATTTGGCATGGAGGTCAAGTGTTTTTGTGAGAAGGTGTGCGCCAGTTAGCTAAAAGGTGGCATGGAAATGGGAGCTGCCTTTCATAAAAACGTGCATAACTTTTCAAATGGATTACCACGACGTGATCAAACTTATGAACCGTTAGTCACAGACTCTTGTGGGAGGCATCATTGCACTCAGCAGAGTTCCCTTTTCATCTGTGACTTGTGCCCCGCCCCCCTACACTGAAGTCACGATCCCTTTCATGAACCATGAACCGTTTGTCATAGAGCCTTGCGACTGGCGTCATTGGACTTGGCAGGTAGTTCCTTTTTCCACTGATGTGACTCACTCTCACTCCTTATACTTTAGCCACAGAGGTCAAGTGGTTGTGTGTGTGTGTGTGTGTGTGTATGTGTGTATGTGTGTATGCATGCAAATGTGGATGCATGCACATAGGTATGTCGCAAGAGCTGTGCCCAGCAATAATTCATGCCTGTTTCAACCTAATTCTTGTCTCATTTGTGGTCTGATAAACAGCAAATTCATCAAATTCACCTTCTTAAAAACAACAACACATTTGGTCTTAGCAAAGGAAATGATGTTCGTGTTTATTTGCATATAGAGTGGGGAAGTGAGATCCAATCACAAGTTTTCACTCGAGACGCATGTGGAGATGCATTCTAATGCCAGGTGTGGACTGACGTACTCAGCTGTCCACTTGTGATTAGACAACCCAAGACGCATGTTAATACCAGGTGTAAGCAGGAGAGAACCTCAAGGGTATGCTGTATGATAACATAATGGCAAAAAGTTGGGGTTTAAAGGGACAGTTCAACCAAAAATCAAAAATGCTTTTTTTTAACCTGTAGTGCCATTTATCAGACTAGATAGTTTTGGTGTGAGCTGCAGAGTTTTGGAGATATTTCTGCATTCTCCCCAGTATAACGGGAATAAATGGCATGCAGGGTTGTGGTGCTCAAATCATGACCCAGTTACTCAAGTGAATCCACAGACCTTGTTGTGAGCAGTTTCATGCATTCCTACATGAAACTGCTCACAACAAGGTCTGTGGAATATCCCGAGGAACTAAAACTCTGCAACTCACACCAAAACTATCTAGTTTTGATCAATTCTATTGGTTTCATGTGAAGGTTTACATTCTAAAAATGATCACATACTGTTTTAACATACTAAATGTCAAAGGTGTACTAAAAGGCTCTGGAACTGGTTGTACAAGTGTTGGACAAATTCAAATTTTGACCTGATGATGGCGCCACATGAAAGATCAGAAACTCAAGTTATGACAATTCATCCTGAGGGGAACATACAAGATAGATTCAAGATTGAATAATTCAATCATTTATTTCCATCTCAATGAAGAATTGATTGGAATCTGTCTTGGTGTGAGCTCAAACAACCACACAAAGACATATCAACAAAACAAACACATACACATGGAAATATCCCAAAAATACTCATCAAGATAAGATAAATATGCAGCATAAAATATTCTATTACAGTAAACTAAATAAGAGTAAATAAAAGCAAATATACTCTATCAGAGTAAACACAAGTGTCCAGTCAATAAAAACCCACTGAGGGACACGGTTAAATAGAGTTCATGAACAGACCTGAAGGTGAGGAGTTCAGGGCCCTCACTGCCTCAGGATATGTTCTGTTACAGAATCCAGTGGTATTGCTCTTCATACTGCATAATTTTTATTTTATTTTTTTAAGGAAGTGGAACAAAGAGTGGATTAGCGGCGTGAGAGGGGTCTTTAATAATTTTCAGACCCAGCCTGAGTGTGCCAGTGTTATAAATATCGCAGATGCTTGGCTGATGGTTTTTGATGCTGTTTTCACCACCTTGTTACCTGGCTAATCCATCCAGCCCTGTTTGTCTCAGATCTCTCGACCCACCCACCCTTTCCCCTTTTTCTTCATCATCTCCCCTTCTCCTCTCATCCCTTCTGATTCCACCTGGCACATATCTCTCCAATCGTCTCAATCTAGGTACAGTCCGGGGGTTCATAATCAGGAAAACACCAAGACAGAACCCCCACACTGAGTCTCCCTCTGCCCAGCATCCAGCGTACCCCTCCGGACCAGCCTGGCTGACGACCTCCTCCATCGGTCTTCGCCCCTCCCCCCTACGTTCATTCATCATCACCATCCTATCCCTCCGAATGTTCATTAAAATCCTTAACTGCATATTGTTGTGGCGTGATCCTTGCTAGTGAATCATCTCCTTGGTTCTGGAGATGGTTAGGGTTAAGTTGTTAAGGGCACACCACTCAGCTAGTGAGGAGGCTTCTGCTCTGTAAGTGGATTCAACGTTACAGGAGATCAGATCCATCACAGTTGTGTCATCCGCAAATTTAAAGATAGTCACAGTGTATATCTACAGTAAATATCTGTCACCCAATAGTTGCCAGTAGGGTCGTGATTTATGGACTCTGGACACTGATTTTGAATTTTTCTAATGTATTTTTCGGTGCGTTGGGCAGCACAAGCCGAGTGCCATTTAGTCCCATCATATTAGAGAGAAGGCAGACATCTATAAGGCTGATATCTCCAAAACTCTGCAACTCACACCAAACAAATCCAGATAGATAAACAACACCACAGGCCAGAGGAAAATATGTATTTTGATAATGGGGTGAACTGTCCCTTTAAGGTATATTCACTCCATCAGAAGAAACTGTGACATTTTAACGTGGAGGCAGCATCTACAGTCATTACGTCTACTCTTCTTTCTAAATGGCATCAGGAATATTAAGGAAACTGTCCTATAAGCAACATATAAACATCTTAATGTCCTAATCTGATTAATGAGCGTAATCAGATTATTCTGATCAGGTAAATTTAGTCAGTGTGTTGGTGTAAATAACAAGTCTTCTGTACGGAAACATAAGCTAACATATTATCCACGGCTGTCAAATTGGCAGAGCTCATATTTCACTACAAACAGCTATTTCAGTCACACTAATACGAGGAGGCAGCTCTTTTAAGTAGAAACACAAACACACACACACACACTTTGTACAGCCGCACACTCACCTCTGCCTGACAGGCCATTTCCTGCAGATAGACCTGTCCATATTCATACAGTCCCTCCAGTGGACGTAATCTTTTGTGTGGTGACAGCTAGTTAACCAGCTCGCCCGAGCCCGGCCTCATCCAGCACAACTTTAATTCACACAGACATTCTCTCAGTGTGTGTGTGTGTGTGTGTGTGTGTGACAGAGAGAGACACATAGCCATGTTAACACCTATTGAAATAAAAACACAGGCCACAGCATGCAGACTGTATGCCCGGGGATAACCACAGCTATTTCATTACTGAAGACAGCAGCGTGCATCTGAAGCAGGCACCTCGAATAAGTGAAAGCGTGTATTTACGCCTCGCTCAGCCAGACGCGCACACGCGGCTCTGAAGGAACAGTGATAAGCTCAGGAAGTGGCACAGCCTTAATGCTGTCAGGGATAATAACACTGTGGAGGTGTGCTATCAGAGGGGGGGGGGACAAAATCTGGTTTAACAAACACGTAGAGAACGGAAAAGCTTTTTGAGGATTTATTTATTTATCCATTTGCCACAGGAGCCTGATTCAGTGTTCAACTGTTAATGGCCTCATTAGTGATGAGCAGAGGTTTGTGAATAAAAGTCTTGCAGCTTTTTATTTCCCCTCTGCGGACGGCATTTGTCGCTGCAAATTCATCAGGATACAAATTGCAACAAATTCTTCCTGCAGACCAAACAAAACTCAAACTGCACACTGATCAAAACAGCGGAAAGGTACCATAAGAAATCCACCTTATAGCTAAAGGTGTCCTACAGGACAGGACATTAATAATTGGGGGGCTAATGTCTGCGCTGAAAGATACAAAGTATTTGCAGCTGTAATTAACACTGTGGGGGGAGAAGGAGAAGAAAAATCACATGTGCTCTGGACAGGACTGAAAGCACCAAATGCCACGTGCAATATTAATCTTCACCCATGTGCATGGTGCTTTAGCCCTCGTGACACTAACAAGTAATTATCAAGTAATTATCCTTTAACAGTGGTGGGCAGGGCAACTTCTGGATTAATCAAGGACAACAGATTTTGCCTCCTCTGTTATTCTGTATGAGCTGTGTTTTCCTCTGTAGCAACAGTCCTGCACTGATGTGCTTGTCTTGCTATTATATACGACAGAGAAATTAAAGAGGAGCTGATTTTACCCTGTAAAGTCAGGTATTTCAGGACTTCAAGTGATGTCACTTGAGTCAGTGTTGACTGGGGCTGAGACTACAAGTTTGAAAATGAAAAAAACACACAAATCTACGACCGAACTGTTGAACTGATGAGTTGCATCATGGGTTCACAGTAGGGATTAATATTAGGGCTGTCAAAGTTTGGATTAAGATTAATCTGGAAAACAACGCGTTAAGAATTAATGCACCATTAATCGCGTCACGTGACTTCGGTAGAGTCTGTCTGTGTGTACACTCTGTGGTCTGTGTTGCCACTGTTGTTGTCACCCATCATCCCGTATTTGAGGATTAAATAGCGCGTCCCATTTTGAATCAGAGCGGGACGGGGTTTGTCTCATATTTCCGTCTTGAATGCAGCTTCATCCCACCCGCTGCCCGGTGAAGAGCTGTCCAACTCTGCCCATGATCGGGTAAAACTCGCTGCAATCGGTGGTTTGAACACTGTTAAACTCTTGTTTTGACAGTGTCAGTGACAGTGACAATCAGACTAGTTGTAACTCCGTGAGTGTTTCCTATGACGGACGGTGGCCTGTCAGATGTACGGCAGCTTCAGGGGGACAATATTCTCCATTCACAACCAAGTGACCATAGACTGTATGGAGGTGACTTGTTTATGAAAGTTGAGGTGTGCAGACGGATACACAGGCATTTATTTAATACACTAATCAAAATGTATTATTATTATTATTTTTCACCAATCTGTAAAATTTTTAGTACCTGTTCTGTTTGACACTACAGAGCCACCGTAGGTTGGAAGTGATATGTAGATGGAGCCATGTGCTTTGGGCTACTTAGCGTTATAAAAAGCACTAAAACGAGATCTCCCAATAACTAAAAAAAGAAAGAGTTGAAAATATTCAACTTAAATAAAAAATGTGTGTTTATCACAGGGCTTTGCAGGGTGTTGTGTGAGGAGGACCGGGTGGTGTGGAGGGACAGAGTCGCCACTCGCCCACAGACAGCTGCTGAGCTCTGGGGAGCTTTGGAGGAGAGAGCCGGGGGCAGAGATGGAGCCTCTGGTAGAATAAACAAAGTCACTTCAGATTCAGCTCTGATCTCATGTACTTCACTTCATGAGTGTACAGAGAGGAGAGGGCAAAAAAGAAGAGAGACTGGAGGGAAATAACAGAGGGAACCAGAGTCTCTTAAGTGTGGAGTTCAGTCAAAGGCTGAACTGAACCCCTGGTGGCTGCTGTTGCTTGCTAACGTTAGCTGCATGCAAGGCAAAAGTTTGCTTCGCTGTCTGTGTGAAGTACCAAACTTTGGAAAATTCGAATACTGAACTGTTTTTAATTTTAAAAAAGTACAGAGAAACAACCTAAATGTTAGCATACTTTGCAGTATCGGTCTCTCTAATAATCAGACGACTGTTACCAACATCTGCATTGTGGGCTTTGAGTCTGATGATCAGAACAAAACTTGCAAAGCTAGTGCTTTTTGCCGCCACTTAGTTCCCACATCCTCTCACACTCTCTCCAAGGAGCTCACACAAGGTCTCCTGTTTTTCCACAAGAATGCAAACGCACCATTACACTGAGGGTTCGTCTAACAGGAGAAAAACTCCGGGCCACCTCGTGACATTCCAGCTCTACGGACGTTGTGCCGACTCAACTGCTGGCAGGGTGCCTCTCAAACAGTGATGGAAGCTGACCTTTCTCTTCCTCTCTTCAAACAACATGGCCTTTAAGATGCTTCTGACTGCGCATAATTCATTGATGGTGCCCTTCACACGAGTCTCTGAGGCTGTGCATCCAAACTTTGACCCGCCTGACAGGCCGGCAGCGCACGCACGGGGCCACAGAGCGGGCGCGATGGATGGAAATGTCAACATCAGGCTCGCTCTGACAGGTGGGCTGCTTGTGTGATCACACGTCGCCTCGCCAAAGCCGCAAACCGCCACATTTCCATATTCATCTGTCTCCTCTACCTCTAGCTGACAGCTGAAAACACACTAACACAGAACACAGAATGTGATTTGGATGAGAGGGCTCAGTCTGGGCCGCCCATCAGTATTTTCTTGGCAGTGGAATACATTTATAGTGTTGTGGTATAAACAAAGGTACATTTGAATACAAATATCAGAGAGAACAGCAGCATGTGAATGTCTTGAGTCGCACTACATGCAGCGCTGACTTTAGAGGAAAAGAACGGGTAATACACAAACTTGAATTTTGTTTTTGTAGCTCTGACCAACCGTCCGTTCTTTTGGTTATGATAACACTATACTCGCCAAAGTCATTATTGAGACCTGGGAGCGCTGAGACATGGCTAAAAATAGGTCCAAATGGGCAAGAAATATGAGCAAACACTCCAGTTGTAAAGCCAGATTATTAAACCACTTTATTTAGAGGTCAAACTAAAAGTGACGGATGGTAATTATTCCTCATTGCACAGAAAAACCATGATCTCAGTAATTAGGATTGAAGGAAAATGCAAAAAATGTTAATTAACATATTAAATCCACTTAAAATGACGATTATAAATAAATGTCTCACATGGTTAAAGCTGGAAAGTTGGTAAAACATCGATCTATAAATGAATTCTTACAAATTTTTTGACAAAAGTAGCATTTCATGCACCACTTTGTAGTGATCATTGCTCCTTTGCCATTTAAATAGGGCTGAGAGATGAAGTATGAACACAAGACTGTTTACTGTGTGTCTTAGCCCGTATACACCTGGTATGAACATGTGTCTTAAGCAGAGACCGTATATTAAAAAGTACCTTAAACCTGCATTATTTCTAATGACCAGCAGGGGGCTACACCACTGGCTGCAAAAAGAGGTCCAATGGAAAAATGACTCTACTTCTCACTTGATTTATGACCTCAGTGAACAGCTTATGGCCTCAATCACTAGTTTCAAGTCTTCATCAATGCAGCATGATGTTGATTTCTTGAATTGTGATCCCACTGAGAATAAAATAGACAATAAAACAGGGTACGCTTTAGGCCGAGACTACTCATTCTCAGAGGCTCCGATGTCAGGGTCGGTTCACACCTGGTCTTAGGTGATCTGATCACAGTTGGACAGTTCTAAGTACAGGTGTGAATGTGCCCGAGACACAATGAGATCAGATCACTCAGTCCACATTCAAAGGTGGTCTGGACCATAATATGACCAGACCACATTCTTTTAGCAATGTGGGCCACATTGAAGAGCAAATTTTATAAATATAGTAAACTGTAACCAATATAGAGAACTTTTTTTGACCCCCATGGAGAAACACAAAAACACTTTCCCCACCAATGACAAGGTCTCTCGTCAATTGCTGTTTTCACTGTGAGGTGGTAAGGAGACGCTGTGACCCATCATCATCACTCTGAGAAGAAAGGAAGCTCTGGAATGGAGTAGCAGAAGAAGATGTTATCCGCCATGAAAACATCAGCGCTCAGCTGCAGATCCGTGGGTCAGAGAGCATCATGACCCGGCCACAGAGCCCGGGCACACAGCGGGGCTGCTCGTGCTGCAGCCCCCGGATCTCCACAGCAGCCGATGCATGACGAGACTGCTCACACCACAGCCCAGAGGACTCACATCGCAGCCGGGTCAGAGAGCACCACGATCCGGGCACAGAGCCCAAACACATGAAGTCGAGATTCTGCTTAAAAATGTCTCTTTCACAACAATTGATTTTTTGATGCAACCAACCAACATTCAAATTCTTGTAAAAGAATGAATGAAGCTCAAACAAAATGTTTTTTGTGTGTCTGAAACTAGAAGATATGTTCTTTTTTTTGGATATACTCCATGTTAACATATTCATAGAACTGAATATTCTGTGGATGTTGAAAAATCTGTCAATTTTTTGGTGCTGGCTGGCAACTTTATTAAAAAAAAACTCTGGTGGGGAAAGAGTCAAAAGTTGTGCAATTTTTCAGAGTCGCTGAGTTAGGAGAAACTTTATGAACTTTGTGAAATGCTGTCTCTGACAAATTCTGAATTATCTTGGCCTTCTTGTAAATTCAGCAAAAGTTAAGTTACTTCTTTCTTTGTGTAAAAAAAACAACAACATTGTGTCTGTTTGTCCCAGCGTGGGGGCTACTGTTGTTAGGCTGGCAGGTAAAATTTGGTCTTTGCAAACGTAAATGAAATGCACATTTATCTGCATACGGAGCGGGAAAGTGAGATCAGATCACAAGTGGTCACTGAAGACGCATGTGGAGACACACTGTAATGCCAGGTGTGGACTGACAGAGCTGTCCACTTGTGATTGGATCACCCAAGATGCATGTTGACACCAGGTGTAAAAAGCCTATGTGTAACCTTAGAGGTCATTAAATTTGGTGTTTATGGCATCTTCAGTGAAAACTGTTGCAGTCTATGTGTTGTTTTCAGTTAAGTGGGCCTTTTAACAAGCCTACCTTCTCTGACTAGTCATTTTAAATTATTACAGGATGCCTCTGTATGTTCTGTCCAAACTGGAAAGCCTCTATAGGGAGGCAGTGTGCAGCTGAGCCTCATTGTCAGTCTGGCCAGCGGCCATCCCTCTGTTGGGCCTCTCTCGTCCTATCATGGAGTGTCTTTGTGACTGAGGGGGGAGCTGGGATCACCGAGAGCTGCAGCCTCTTACAGATGTGCGCAGGAAGCCCCACGTTTCCCTTCCGGCATAAAAGACAATCAATAGAAGAAGAATTTTCTGCATCACACTCTCCGTCTGCTTTGAGAGAGACCCCCCCCCCCGCCCGCGGGCCTTCCTCCACCTCTCCTCATCCCTTCATCCAAAATCCATCCATTCTCAGATGCGTATCTTTAGCCTTCAGCCCAGAGGCCAAACAGCAGTGAACATGCTTTGTCTCTGACTTCTTCCCTGGTCGAATCCTTTCATACTCTCATCTCTGTAATTTTCTACATTAATTATTCAGGCCCTTCCAGCCTATGAATATAAATCCATTATGTCTGCCCTGCTACACTCGGCTTCAATTAAGAGATTGGGGAAGAAATTATATGGGGGGATAGCAGATCAGGCGATTAAAGGATTCATGAGAGCTCACTTCACCTTCAAATATTTATACCACCCTACAATCCAATGCAGAGACACATACATATATGTAATTACTCAATACCCACTGTACTATTGTTCAGCTGTACAAGGAAGAGCCTCCAGAACTGTTCCAGCCACGTTCCTGTGGGACTGGTCCATGTTGACTCAATCAAAAGACTTCTCACTGATTTTTCAGCTTTGAATTTATGCTGCAAACGCTGTTCCATCTCATTTAAAAGCACTCAGTGATGTGACTGTGGCATCCCCAGAGGTGGAAGTAACTAAGTACAAATACTTTGTTACTGTGTTTAAGTAGACTTTTCAGCTACCTGTACTGTACTTGAATATTTATTCTTCTTACAATTTTTACTTTTATTTCCTACGTTTGAACACAAATATCTGTACTTTCTATTCCTTACATTTTAAAAACAGGCTCATTACTTCAATTTGAATGCATTTAAATATTGATTATTTCCATTTTGCATCATCGTGCGCCACCTTTCCGACTGATTTCAGCCTTATTTATTGGTTCATCCGTCAGTGCATACCACACATGACAGACGTAACAAGATTATAATGATGGAAAAGATTTTAAAAAAAGATATAACAAGCTGAAAAAGACGTAACAGGACGAAAAACAAGGAAAAATACATCACCAGACGAAGACAAGATGACAAATGATGTTAAAGACGTAACAAACAAAAAGGACATAACCAGACAAAAAGGTAGCAACAGGACAAAAAAAGACATAAAAGACATAACAAGACAAAATGACATTACGAGACGAAAAAAACACAAGAAGAAGAAAAAGGACGCTAAAGACATAGGAAACAAAAAAGATGAAAAACTATGTGAAGACGTAATAAGACAAAAAAGACATAAGTCAAGAAAAAGACGTAACAAGATAAAAAATGTCAAATATAGAAGACAAGAAAAAACAAGAAAAGACATAAAATATGTATTTCTGTAAATCAAAGAAAAGACATAACAAGGCAAAAAACTACAGAAAAGATGAAAAAAAATGTAACAAGACAAGAAAAAGACATTACAAGTCAAAAAAGATGCAACAAGAAGAAAATGATGTAAAAGATATAAACAAAAAGGACATAATCAGATGAAAAACACGTAACAGGGCAAAAAAAATGACGTAAAGAAGCAACAAGACAAAAATGACACTACAAGATGAAAAAGATGCGACGAGAAGAAAAATGACGGATGAGACATAGCAAACAAAAAAGACGTAACAAGATGAAAAAGAAATAACCCTAAAAACTACATTAAAGACGTAACAAGATGAAGGCAACGTACCAAACAGGAACAGACACAACAAAACGAAACAGACCAGAGAGGGAGAACTGACCGGAGAAAAGGCCAGAAACATCCAGACATAACAAACAAAAAAAGACGTAACAAGACAAAAAACTACGTCGAAGACATGAGAAAAAAAGATGTAACAAGACGAGAAAAAGACATAACAGACAAGACGAAAAAAAGACAGAAAACAATATAAAAGACGTGACGTGAAGAAGCAACAACACTAAAAACTACGCAAAAGACGTAACAAGATGAAGACAACGTACCAAGAAGACACAGACAATAACAAGAACAAACAGACAAGAGACGGAGGCTCGACTGGAGAAACAGTGAGTAGATATGTCTTTAGAGGCTGCCTTTTTACTCTTACACATTTCAGCCTGTACTTATTAAAACTTTTTCCCACTTTTTTTTTTTTTGTACACACATATCTTTACTTTTACTTGGGTACAGAATGTGTGTACTTTTGCCACCTCTGGGAGCATTGTGACCTGCTGGAGTCCATCCAGTCTGAAACAGACTGCGGCCACAGATGGATACACCTGGTCAGCGGCGGTGCTACTGTATGCTGTGGCATTCAAATGAGACTTGACTGGTATTAATGGGCCTAATGTGTGTGTGTGTGTGTAGAAAACACACATCATTAGACCATCAGCCTGTACCTTTGTTACAAAGCTGGATGGAGGCGATGATTCATGCTGTTAACGCCACATTCTGACCTGCCATTAGCTTTTGGCAACAGAGACCAAGAATCAGGTAACATTTCTCTGTCTCACAGAAAGACGTCTCATTTTGTATCTCTGCACAGAAATAAGTGAAGGTGCCTCCAATTTCATTTGGTCAGCTGAAACATCATTTGGTGCGGCGACACAAAGATCAGCGCAAGAAAACGACCCGGCCGTCTACAAGGTTTAACAAAGCGAGACTCAAAATGACCTAACCGCAAACATAACTGCAATGGAAACAGGAAGAAGGGAGAATGGTGATGGAGAAGGAGCGCAGACGTGCTCTCTGTTCCTTCATCCTTGATTCTACTCGCCCCCGCGAGGCTCTCAGCTCTGATGATGGATGTTAGTCTTCTTCTGAACCACATCAGAAGCTGGCATCGCTTCCTCTGCTGCTGTCCAGTGTGATCAACACTTCAGCTGACAGCGCTGTCAGCAGCTGCGCAGGAGAGACGCTCTACACTGCATCAGGATTTTATTACTAAACTATGATGAGATAAACTTTTGATTTCTTTGGATATATAGAAATTAGATGTTTTAACATTAATGATGATCATGTCAAATGCCAAGCAGGTGTACTGTAGGTGTAATCAGGCACAAAGAGATCGAAATGCATGACAAAAAAAAAACAAACAGGCATCTTATGCCATTAACTTACAGCAAGTGAATTTTCAAATATTTGAAGCATTGACCCAAATTAGCAAATCAGAGTCAACTTGGAAAAGTCATGATTCGGGGTACAGTCCTGATATTGGGCCCCCTGTCACTCCCGGCACAAAGAGGTGCACATTGCTCGTTTTCAACTGATGCAGTTGTCTTTTTCATTATTATTCACACTCTGCATTATTTGGATAATAAGAAGCGCCTACAGGTTCACATTTGCTCATGTTCAGTCAAATGGACATGTTGACTGGACAGGGGATTAGGACACAGGAAGGCAGAAGGGTTGACCGACTAAGGACCACGTAGTATCTGTCCCTCAGCGAAGACGAATGCCGCTGTAGACTTCACTTATCCTGCCAGGCTGTAACAGACATCTGTAATCCCCTGTCAGATAACTTTTAGTGCCAGCTGTCAAAGTCACTACTGCGCTGCGTTTCCTTGCAAGTGGCATCCTCTGAGTTCTAGGTGATCCCTTTCCTCAGCCTTGTTCACTTCTCCAAATTGTCAGGTTCGCCATTTAAATAGCAGTGCGCCAGGAGCGAGCGCAACAGGCTTTTAAACGGAACGGGAGCTGGCACAGAAGAGACCAGATACAAGCCTTTGTGCCTTACTTTGTGTCCAGATTATGTACAATTTAACCAGCAAAAGTGGATTTGGACACACCATCAATGCATGTGCATCATGCACTCCACCACTATAGATCATTTAAATAGGCCATAATGTTTGTGTAAGAACCAAAAGTACAAGATGTGTATGAGTTTGCCCTCCTGCAGTGAAATGAATGATATACAGAAATGTTTCTCAAAGTGAAATTTAAAAAACTGCTCTTGTATCAGGATTTTTTTTAAGGTAAGACGTTTTTATTTTACACCCTGCATTCTCACTTAGGGCTGTGTATTGAATCTCAATACTTCTTAGTGTTGAAGTACTGTTTGGATCATAACGTGTTTCCTATCCAGCAAACAGTGGATGGATTGTGTCAATTTCATGTCAGTCGGTCTTGGCCAGGTTCGACAGAACAGGCTCAATGTAGACATCCTTTCACCGCCACTACTAAATGTCAGTGCATGCTTATGACAGGCTCATGAACAGATATCCTGCTACAACGACTTTTGAAAATTCAGCGCAGGACCTAAGTTTACATATCTTGCATTTGAGAAGTTTGTATTATGTTTGTAAAACAACCAAAAATGGCTTCGGAAAAAGAGAAGTATTAGTAATCCTACAAGTAAGGTATCTCAGGTATTTACACCTGCATCAATGATCAGCCCTGCTCCTGCTGCTGTTGGACTGAAAGAAAAGCAGATCCAGCGGCACTGATGGAAGCTGCAGGGTAGGAGGTTTTCTACAGTATCTGCCATCAGAATGCATCCTCATAGACACACACACACACACACACACACACAGACACCGCTGCCTCGGTGACTCACCAGGAATATCCTCTCCAGCTGATCCTGGATGTCCTTCATCCCAGGAAAGGCAGCCACTCCTTGGATCATCTCGATGAAAATGCAGCCCACTCCCCTGGAGGAGATACAACACATGATGAGACTTCACATCCAATACTGCTGCTTTTAACTTATTCAACTTAACAATTACACGTCCAGTGGATTGTTTTAAAACGTCCTGATCTTACAATTATTTGCCCAATAACTCAACTGTGTAATACATACAAAATAGCTATTATATTCACATTCCTGTACATAATTCTCACATTTCATTATTTCTATTCCTTCTTGTATTTTCCTCTCTACAGTATATTGCTGTTTTTATATTCACATTGCTGTTATATAACGCAGAATAGGGCACATAATATGTGTATAGTGCGTATAGTTTGAAAGATATTATCTTTCAAACTTCTTATAACAGCAATAATAATGAACTTCAAAATAAACCAGAACCTTTCATAGAAAAAAATGCAGCCCACAGTGCTTTCCAGCAAAGAAATGACATGCACCACAAGATTCTCATCAAAATGAACATAAAAACAGGAATATAACGCCATAATTGATATGAAATAAGATAAAAAAAATAAAACCAAAGATACGATGAGAAAATAACACACAGAATTCATCTTCATACAGATAAAACCCACGTGATAATACCAGTAAGATACAAATAAGAATAAAAAAGAATGTGGAACTTAATAACATAAGATGGAAAATAAAACCCACTGAGATTATAATAAAATTAAAAATAGAGCATATAGAACAGATAGAGTCAAGGAAAATGAATACAGTGCTCTATACTATATATTTTTCATGCTTCTTTTTTTGTTCTTGAATGGGAGAATCTGTAATGTGACCAATTTCATATCTAAAAGTGAAAGGTGCATATAGTGTATATAGTCTGTGTGAATAGTTTTTTCAAATCTATATGATTCATGTTATTATTCTTTATATTTTATTGTATTTTTTTTACTTGATCTCTTCCAGCTGTACTTTTTGAGCTGCTGTGAAACGTGAACTTTCCCATTGCAGGATCTTATTTCTTATCATATCTTATCTTCCCCTCAGGGATCAATAAAGCATTTCTGATTCCATTTATAGATTCGCTGCCAAAAGTAATATTACCATCATTACAGTTACTGAAAGAAACAACTGACATTGAACAATTTTAACAATCTGTTTTTTGTATACATCTAAATCCAGTTTGTACAAGACTTAGTGTTTAATCACCTCAACAAGCCTCAAAGTGAAAGTAATAGTGAAAAGGTATTGATTGATTTTCCTCCTCGAGGCTGTTGGACTGTAAATGTAGGTTGAAATCAGTAAATCGGTGGATCGGTGCAACCTGTGAGGAGCTGTTACTCCAGAACTATCAAGTCCAGTAAAGAGGGAGAAAAAAGGAGGTATGTGTGTGTGTGTGCGTGTGTGTGTGTGTGTGCAAACTGTTGCCAGCGCTCATTTGTCAAAGGGCTATTGTTGCCTGACAGTTTCACTTTCTGCCTCAGTGCACACTCCCTCTATAAGCCCAAACACCAGCAATGCAAGAGGAGGAGGAGGAGGAGGAGGAGGAGGAGGAGGAGCAGGGGGGAGACTGCAAGAAATTCATCCCTCAGAATTTCTATGTTCCTTCCATTTTCACATTCCTGAGGCCTGCTGTGAATGAAATCCCGTATCATGTGGGGATCCATCCATCTCCGTGACACAGCTGGAACCTCAGCATGCAGGATTTCCAGTGGAGCGGACAGGACAGCTCTGTTAGCTGAGTGTGGTCAGAGGTCAGCTTCAAAACAATACCATTTCCATCTACAGGGTCATACCTCTCTATCAGTCTGCTGTCAGGCCTGTCGCACGGTTTATATCTGATACTGGATGATGATGTGACTGTGTGACGATACCATACGGAGGAGGTGGGTCAACTCAATTTAAACCTGCATTTTTCCACCTGATATGAAAACATGGGGGCAGTGGAAAAAAGCTTTGAACATTTACACCATTTTACACAAATTTAACACCCATATGTAAGCTTTTAAATGTCAGTATGTGCCATATCTAAATCACAGAACCAAAATCAAATTGCATATATTTGAAAAAGGGAAAATGTGTGAGGAAACAGCCTTATAATGAAGTACTGCAGTGCTGGACTAAAAATCTTGTTCTCCAGATGAATGAAAACAGGTTTGTTTGGTGCAGAACCCAGCAAATGTCACATGATCGCGATTTTAACAGCTAATTGAACTGTTTTTGTCTTTATTTGGATAGAGACAGCTGAAGATGTGACAGGAAAGGGGGTAGAGAGAGAGAGAGGGGGGATGACACGCAGCAAGTGGGCTGCAGGCAGGAATCAAACTGGTGGCTGCTGCAGAGGACCAACAGCCTCAGTACATGGGGCGCACACTACCGGCTGAGCTACAGGGACACCCCTTTAATAGCTTTTTTTTTTTTAAGTAAAAATGAAAATTGTGATGCAAAAACGATCATTCCCACTAATTATATCACAAGTGAAATTTCAGTCAAAATAATCGCAATATGACTTTTTACCACATCGTGCAGTCCTGTCCTGTCTCTGTAACATTATAACCAATGCACAGCAGTATACTGTCAGGATGCAAGTTTGGGGTTATCTTGCTGTTTGTGCACAGTTAACCGACTTAACTCATTCTGGCTGAATTTTGAATATTATTCATTTCATTCCTGTTGTTGTGACAACCATTTCATCTGAAATATTATTACCAAGGCACAGTCGCTGATTATACATATGGGATTAACACCCTTTTTTGTTGTTGCTACATTGTGGATGTATCGTGTTATTAACTGCGGTCGTCTTTCACCTTTGCATGTCATAGACATTTTTGTCATTGTAGTCAGTTGGATGAGCCTTATAGCTATTTTGTTGAATATTCTTTGTCCAAATTCAATGTAAAACCACGAATCAGTAGCTCTACCTGCAGGGTTACCACTGCACTCTGGCCATGCAGTGTGTTATTCTTAATGCATATATCCCTGAATCAAGAAAACAGGGTCACACTCAGTGTGTGTGAGTGTGACTCTTTTCTTTATACATAGAAACCATGAATCAAAAAAAAAAAATCAATGGAAAACTACATTTATTTTCAAAAATCTGTGTCCCATTTTATTGAAAAAAACACAAGAACTTCCTTATAAAGTAACTCTGAAGTCATGAATATAGACTATTTCCTTAGCACTCCACATATTAGTCAAGCCTGGGGCTGCACAATTAATCGCTAATGCAATAAAATCGTAATATGGCCAAGTGCAAATCCAGAACCAAATCGCAATCAGAGCGTTATAAAGAGGTACTGTAGAGCTGCAGAGATGACCTGGACTACAAACCTTGTTCTCCAGTTAAAAGAAAACATGCTTACTTGGCACCAACTTCAACAAATACCTCATCATTACAATTTTAATAGTTTAGTTTTTTTTCTCAGTGAACATGAAAATTGTAAAGCAGTTATACTGAATATCGCAAATTGCAATTTCAGTCAGAATTTCACCAAACTGTGCAGCCCCAGTCAAGCTCCCCCTCAGCATCAGGAGAGAAAAAACCCTGGAGTCGGCCATGGGATTGTCAATATACCGTAGTTAATATGACAATACTCATTATTGCAGCTTTAAAGAAAAGAATTTTCTAGGCACCATGATGGACTAAATGCATCTCTAGTCTGTCAAACGTTTCACAGGGACACACAAAATAACTTGATTTTCTGTAGTGAGAAAATACCTCGACAATATTAGGCACTTGGTTTTAATATTGTTGCTGATCAGTGTATGAACATACTGTATATTTATATGCATACAGCAGACAGCAGCCTTTATATAGTAACCTAAAGAGGGATTGTGGTGGGATCTGGTCTTCTATTCAATAAAAATGAAAATAAATTAAAAAAGGCACAATCGCACCAAAAATGTCTTCAGAGTTCTATTAAATGCAAATTCCTTGGACACAAAAATCTCCCCTTTCTCACTGCAGAGAGTGATAATTAAAATACTGTAAAATACTGTAATAAAGTTTTATATATTCCTGATGTAAATTTCCTCTTTCTTATTCTGTCCTTACTGCTCAGTGCTCGGCTCAGACTGCACTCAGAATGTGTCGACAGTATAATGTTTTATCACCGCCGTTATTGTAATTACACAGCGTTAGAGATACTGTGACTGTTCAGTAAATCAGTTCGTCACTGGGGCCAGCTGTGCTCCTCGAGTTTTAGCACACAGTAAATTAGCGTCAGTAAATACAGGCCTGTTTGCTCACAGACAGTTAATGAACCCTTGTGATGGCAGCAGACCTCGCTGAGAGGAAAGCCTCCGCCGCGGCACACAACAAATACATCGGTGGGATTCACACCACAAAACACATCTGTGGGAGTGATAAATGAAAAAAAAAAGATTCCACCAGCATCAAACCTATCATTTAGTCAGTTTCCTCTGCAGAAAAGTAGACCCATTAAACAGGAGTTCAAGTTAATATTAGAGAACCAGTTTGAGAAGATGATTTATTGTCTCCTTATTCTTTTACTGACTTCTTTAAAGTGGTCATTTTGATCCCGACACCGTGTGTCTTTCAACAAATCCATGGATGAGAACAAGACCAGTTACAAACCGACTTACATTTGTGTCTCATTTTGATGAGTGCAATGGGACTGAAAAATCTTTTTCTTTGCAACAAAGAATACGTTACTTTGAGAACGCAAAAATCTGGTCTGTGCTCAATAAATTGCTCCTTTCCTCCTGTTTTCTTTCAACTCCCTCGTCCACTCGGTGCACAATCAAACCCTCTGACACTCACTCGTGTGTCCTCTCAGGCTCTCTCAACATCCCTCCACTGCACTTTCAAGATTGGTACAGTACAGTGGGCCACCACTTCCAATCAGAGAGAGTAGATCATATCTGAGAGATTATCTAAAGCCAATATGATCAGTTGAATAATGGATTATTAATTGACTATTAATTAGAAGCTAACTATTCTGATAATTGAATAATCATTTTGGGGGATTTTTAAAGACAAAATGTTGAATATCTCTGTACACCTGAATGTGTGACAGGTGTCTCAAAGGACAATGAGGGAAACTCCCACACAATGTACTGCTATTTGCTGATATATTTATTAAATATCGACGCCAGTTATGCTGGCAGCATCCAAACATTTCCACGTACACTCACCGGCCACTTTATTAGGTACACCTTTCCAGTACGGGGTTGGGCCCCCTTTTGCCTTGCTCGGTTTGTACTTCAGCAGGTCGTCTTGACCATGGCTACATGCCTGAATGCAATGAGTTGCTGCCCTGTGATTGGCTGATTTTTGTGTTATCACATATATTAGAGTAATGCTAGATATTTGCATTGACGAGCAGCTGAACAGGTGTACGTAATAAAGTGACTAGTGAGTGTGTGTACATACACAGAGGCTGTCTTAATTGTTCAATCACCCAATCAGATCACTCCTGGGATTGATCAACACCTGAAACTGATTAATACATCATCAGCCTTTTGACCTTACTGACCCTAAGAGTCAAAAACGGAAAAAAAGTAAGTGACATCATTTATCATGAGATGCATCATCCTACAATAAATACATCCATCCCAAAAAAGCCATTAAATGGTCATCAGACCTGAATATTAGGATAAATAGAATTAATGTCAATACATATATAATTTAAATAATAAGAGGACATTTTAAAGGCTTAGGATAAAGTCTTATGACTTGTTAAGTTGAAAATATTTTTCAAAAAACAGTGAAAAGTTTGGTGAAAACTTTTTTCAGACCAAAACATTGATATTTAATAAATGTATCAGCAGAAAGTGAGACGGTGTGCAGGAGCTTCTCTCATTGTCCTAAAAAATGTCCAAATTCTCTGATTTCAGCTTCTGAAATGTGAATATTTTCTGTGTTCTTTATTACTCCTCTCTGACAGTAAACTGAATATCTTAAGACTTCTGGAAACACTGATCAACATTTTTCACAATTTTAGGACACCTTATGGACCAAATAACTAGTCAATTAATTGAAAAAATAATTGACAGATAAATCGATAATGAAAATAATTGTTAATTGCAGCCTGAGGACCATCTTTGGGCCAATGAACAACTATCACAGATGGCTAACAGTCATTGACCACTGAGCCCTCTCGTTGTGAGATTGCAGAGTTGCTGTAAGGCCATAGGGTTGTTGGTGAAATTCTATTTTTGACATGTGGGTGTGAGATATACAGTATATTGGTTACATTATACTCGTGGTGTTTCTTTTCTGTGGGCCACTGTTTGTGTGTTTGTTTCTATCGTCACGTTGTTGTCTCTTGTTTTCAGCTTCTTCATTGTAGCTATCCGGCTAACTTTGTTTCAAGCTTCAGTGGCTGACATGTGGTGTGGAACACTTAAAGGGATAGTTCACCCAAAAATGAAAATTCAGTCGTTATCTACTCACCCTCATGCCGACTGAAGGTCAGGTTTAGTTTTTTAGTTCACAAAACACCGCTGGAGTTTCGCAGGAAAACAGTGCTGCAGAATCTCCCAAACAATGTACAGTAAATGAATGGTGACCGGTTTTCAAACACAAAAAATAACTGAAAGAAAACATAAAATGCCTCCATACTGCTCGTCTGGTGTAATCCAAGTCTCCTAACGCCCCAACATTTTTTGGGGGGTTGTTTTTATCTGTTGGAAAACTGGTCACCATTCACCTCCATTGTTTGGGAGATTCTGCAACACTGTTTTCCTGTGAAACTCCAGCAGTGTTAGTACAGTAGGTAGCAGGGTGAGTAGATAATGACTGAATTTTCATTTCTGGCTGAACTATCCCTTGAAGCATGTTGGCTTTTCTGCTATAAGACAGCCTTCCTGATACAGACGTGCCCACAGTAAAGGATATCATTACTGTGGACATCATCACAAGCTAATTCTGTAGACATCTATTTGCAGGAACATATAGAAGGCCCAGAAGAAGTAGTGGATAGAGACATGATCGTTTCTCCATAAAATATTGTATAATTTCTATGTTGTTTTTTTTTACTGTACTCAGAATGTAAGACTGTGTGCTTAGAAAAGAGGCACACATGATTCCATCCATTGTGTGTATCCAAAGCCTGATTTAGCATATTCTTCTGCCGCTGAGCTCCACTGCCAGAAATACTCATTTCTGTTTGAGTAAAAACTACAGTGAACTGCTGTTATATATTTATGAGCCATTTTTAAAGATTTACATTTGCAGTAGGAACCAATGAGCCTGGAGTTGAGTAGTAGTGAAGTCAGGAAGTATCGAGAGACACACTAACACACTGTTGACAATGTTGACAATGATAAAAATATAGAGTTACACCAGCTGTGCCATTTAAGTCGGAGATGTTCTGTGGTGCAGCCTGACATAACTGAAGCTGTACATTAATCTGTGCATGATCACACCTGAGTGATTTCAGCGTCAGCTCTGATTGACGGACGTGTGTGAGAGCTGCAGCTGGCTGATGTGCTCAGGAAAGTAAAAATAGAGCAGTTCCTCGCCTGTCTTCCATCACATCCTCACAGACGGCAGCCTGTAACCTGCAGGCTGCTGTGATGGATGCTCCTCATGGCAGGAAGACAGATCTGCTCAACCTTTTGGTCCTGCAAGAGATGCTTTTTCATGGAAGGCTGCTCCCTAAGTGACCAGTGTGTGTGTGTGTGTGTGTGTGTGTGTGTGTGTGTGTGTGTGTGTGTGTGTGTCACAGGGCGACTCTCAGAGGAATGGAACACCACCCTGTGGATTTGCCACCTGCAAATACCCTTGAAGCAGACATGCTATCCCTCAGCCTCCAAGACCCCCAAAGCCCTCAACTGTTCTTTAATTGGATGCTGGAAAATGCAGCTGGGGTTCATGGGACGTCCCTGCTGACTGTCCATCCAGACAGAGATCACTGGGTCACTAAAGCCTGACTGAGAATCCAGCACCAGAACTGTTGGAGGTATGGGACACTAGCTGGACAATAGACCGTCTAGAAGGGAAAACGGATTCTTGCACCTCAACCTCAACTTAATTTAGAATCTTATCTTGTGATTAAAAGACCAGAAGATGAATCAGATAAAACTTATAACATATATTTCAGCATCTTTGAATCAAAGTCAAATTTGGAAAGATTGTTTCAGATGTCAAAATTAAATTGTGGGACAGGAGTCTACAACCTTTACTCTCCAAAGAGCCAAAAAAAGAAAGAAAAATCTGTCTGGAGCTGCAATTATTTTTATATTTAAAGAGGACATATTATGCTCATTTTCGGGCCTTTGTACTGAGTCTTGGACTCCTATAGAGCAGCTACATGCGATTACCCGCACACAAAGCGTTGCAGATCTTCAGGACGGTGTCTCTCTCTCTGCATCTTTTCTCATCCCGCCAAAAACACTGTGTTTTATTAACTCCACCCCCCAGCCCTTTCCCGAGGACTTCCGAATCGCTGCCGAGCGGTGCCGAGCTCCGCCTCCTCATTATGCCGTGTAGGAGCCGAGCCTCGCTCTGCAGAAGTTAACAGCAAACTTTACTACTCTACTCTTTAGAAAATGACAAGTTTTGAAATACAGCTGTATGTGTTGGATCCTGAATCTGATCTGGAGGTACAGACTGGACAGCCTGAGGTTTCTCCAGAACAGAGGAACCGAACTGACTCAAATCAGTCTCATGTCGTCCATAGAATGTGTTTATATGCAGATGTAAGTTGATGGAAGTAACTTAAGAAATATGCGGACTAAAGATGGCCACTACATTAAGTAAAAAGTTAAATCTATGTCCTGTTTGTTTTGTTGTCATTTAGTCTTTGTGACTTAATACAGTTTGTATTTTTTGTTCTCTTGTAACTTTGCCAATTTGGTGTATGCATGCCACACATTAGGCTGATTTCAAACATCCTCAAAAATGCAATTATCTTAAAACAGATAAAGAGGAAACTGCCCGAGGTTCTCAAAATGTGTCTTGAGACATTTATCAGATGCATCCAGTGAAGTGCAGTTCTACAATATATTATCAACAAGCTATAAGCATGTATCAGAGATTGAAAAGAACAGGTCTGATTTAAAAACAAAAAGGAATATATAAACTCCATATTTTGGTCTAAGTTCTGAAGCTCCATCTTGTGATTCTCAGCAGGCTTCACCATAAAAGCAGGAGCTGTGAACATCAGCTGGATCACACAGGTTTCACTAAGCCATGCAGAACACAGAACCTCAGATTTATTCTTAAAACTAGGGCTGATTAATCAGTTTAATATCAAATCACAGTTTGAATGGGCCTAATTTTCATCATTTTTATTACATTATTAATGTCTGAATAATTTGGGAGAGCTGAAAATTCCAGTTGGCTGATACGACAGCTGCACTCAGCTGTGGCTGATTAACATAATTCTGTGTGCTGGCCAAAATTCTGCTGTTCAATATATTTGCAGTCTGCATACCAATATCTGTGCTTTTTATGATGAGCCAGAGAGGGTTTCTTTGATAAAGAAGCACCGCTATGTGTCATTTCAATAATTGGACAGGTGGAAAGTGTGGTTTTGCTTTTCAGAAGTATATCTCTGTAATCAATCAAACATTCTCGCTATCCAGTTCTTGTCATTTCCTGACCAGAGGTGCTGGTTTGCAGCTAATTTGGCAGTGAATGAGCTCTAAAGTAGTAAAAAGTCATCGCAAAAAGCATAAAGCATTATACACATTATATGATGCAGGCTATATGTTTTATAGTAATCACCCCGTCCACCTATCCTGCAGGATTTGTTGCTGTGAAAGCAGCCTGTTCTGTCAGTTTGTGACGCTAATGTTAGCTAAAGCAGCTACAGTGCAGAGATGCTGGCGATCAGCAGTATCATTAGGGGTAATCCTGATATAAAAACTATGTTATCAGCAAATTTAACACCTCTTTTTAATGTTTTTAACATCAATACTAAGTACTGCATACACCTCAAATGTATTATCTAGGCCTGTCCCCTTTAATATGGAAAAATAAGAGACACC
>JAJHUR010125831.1:0-11613 GCA_027495735.1 Lutjanus campechanus | reverse complement strand
TATAAGAGAGAGGTGTGTGTGTGTGTGTGTGTGTGTGTGTGTGTGTGTGTGTGTGTGTGTGTGTGTGTGTGTCACAGGGCGACTCTCAGAGGAATGGAACACCACCCTGTGGATTTGCCACCTGCAAATACCCTTGAAGCAGACACGCTATCCCTCAGCCTCCAAGACCCCCAAAGCCCTCAACTGTTCTTTAATTGGATGCTGGAAAATGCAGCTGGGGTTCATGGGACGTCCCTGCTGACTGTCCATCCAGACAGAGGTCACTGGGTCACTAAAGCCTGACTGAGAATCCAGCACCAGAACTGTTGGAGGTATGGGACACTAGCTGGACAATAGACCGTCTAGAAGGGAAAACGGATTCCTTCACCTCAACCTCATCTTGTGATTAAAAGACCAGAAGATGAATCAGATAAAACTTATAACATATATTTCAGCATCTTTGAATCAAAGTCAAATTTGGAAAGATTGTTTCAGATGTCAAAATTAAATTGCGGGACAGGAGTCTACAACCTTTAAAGAGAGCCAAAACCTTTAAAGAGCCAAAAAAGAAAGAAAAATCTGTCTGGAGCCACAATTATTTTTATATTTTCCTTATAGACTTTTATTTTGGATTTGGCATCCATGGCTAGTCTAGGAAGATGCAAGACAAGATGTCGGTTATGATGCACATCAAACATTTTAGTTGATGAAATATTAAAAAAATTAAAAAAAAAAAAAATGGTGTATAGACTCCAGATTTTTACACAAAAATGACAAAACCTCCAAGGCATTCTCTTTTAAAACAATTAAAATGTCTTTATTGTCACAGCATGGTCAGGTTAGACCTTAAATTCTTAAGTCTTACGTTCATAAACCTTGAGACCTGAGAATTTAATGTCGAACATGACCATACCATGACAATAAAGCCATTTTAACTGTTTTAAAAGAGAGTGCCTTGGAGGTTTTTGTTTTGTTTGTTTGTTTTTTTTTGGTGATTTTTGTGTCCCTATCCAAAGAAAACCTCAAACACATGCATTCTCAATCCAGGAAGGGCTCCTACTCAAGCATTTTTTGATTTACACATTTTTACAATTGAATGTAATAAGTACTTTATACCTACAATAATGATAAATGAAAATTTAAGTGTAATTTATTTCCATATAATGCAGGGAGCAACTGGAGAGGGGCAAAAGATCCTCCCACATGTTGCCGACCCCTTTTATTGGTGGAGCATAACTGAAGATTAATCTCCTTTAGTATAAGCACCATTTATCACCAGCAAATTTGTTTCATCATTAAATTGTATTACTTATTGAGGACAGTGGGAGAATATTTGAATATAAGGTCTGGGAATACTGTTAAATATTTTATATTACTTTATTTCTGTGTATTTTGGCCTCTGGGCTTTGTGCTGTCATCCTGTGCAGCTTCTGTTGGCCTGTAACAAATGAACAGGAAGTGGAATTTTATTGTGAAAGTTTCTGTTGAGTGAATAGGCGAGTAGACGGCAGAACAACACGGTAGTTTTACCGTTGGCGTTGCCACCGAACTGACTCAAATCAGTCTCATGTCGTCCATAGAATGTGTTTATATGCAGAAGTAAGTTGATGAAAGTAACTTAAGAAATATGCGGACAAAAGATGGCCACTACATTAAGTAAAAAGTTAAATCTATGTCCTGTTTGTTTCGTTGTCATTTAGTCTTTGTGACTTATTACAGTTTGTATTTTTTGTTCTCCTGTAACTTTGCTAATTTGGTGTATGCGTGCTACACATTAGGCCGATTTCAAACATCCTCAAAAATGCAATTATCTGAAAACAGATAAAGAGGAAACTGCCCGAGGTTCTCAAAATGTGTCTTGAGACATTTATCAGATGCATCCAGTGAAGTGCAGTTCTACAATATATTATCAACAAGCTATAAGCATGTATCAGAGATTGAAAAGAACAGGTCTGATTTAAAAACAAAAAGGAATATATAAACTCCATATTTTGGTCTAAGTTCTGAAGCTCCATCTTGTGATTCTCAGCAGGCTTCACCATAAAAGCAGGAGCTGTGAACATCAGCTGGATCACACAGGTTTCACTAAGCCATGCAGAACACAGAACCTCAGATTTATTCTTAAAACTAGGGCTGATTAATCAGTTTAATATCAAATCACAGTTTGAATGGGCCTAATTTTCATCATTTTTATTACATTATTAATGTCTGAATAATTTGGGAGAGCTGAAAATTCCAGTTGGCTGATACGACAGCTGCACTCAGCTGTGGCTGATTAACATAATTCTGTGTGCTGGCCAAAATTCTGCTGTTCAATATATTTGCAGTCTGCATACCAATATCTGTGCTTTTTATGATGAGCCAGAGAGGGTTTCTTTGATAAAGAAGCACCGCTATGTGTCATTTCAATAATTGGACAGGTGGAAAGTGTGGTTTTGCTTTTCAGAAGTATATCTCTGTAATCAATCAAACATTCTCGCTATCCAGTTCTTGTCATTTCCTGACCAGAGGTGCTGGTTTGCAGCTAATTTGGCAGTGAATGAGCTCTAAAGTAGTAAAAAGTCATCGCAAAAAGCATAAAGCATTATACACATTATATGATGCAGGCTATATGTTTTATAGTAATCACCCCGTCCACCTATCCTGCAGGATTTGTTGCTGTGAAAGCAGCCTGTTCTGTCAGTTTGTGACGCTAATGTTAGCTAAAGCAGCTACAGTGCAGAGATGCTGGCGATCAGCAGTATCATTAGGGGTAATCCTGATATAAAAACTATGTTATCAGCAAATTTAACACCTCTTTTTAATGTTTTTAACATCAATACTAAGTACTGCATACACCTCAAATGTATTATCTAGGCCTGTCCCCTTTAATATGGAAAAATAAGAGACACCTGGCCAGTGGACCCATGCCCGAGGGACACAAATCAAGCAGGGGATCTGGAGATCATCATGAGATTTTGGGTGTCAAACACTTTATTTCCTGTATTCTGCTGAATTTTTATGCACCAATTTTGCTTATTATGCATCAGTTTCAAAGTCTTCTGCTACTCTTAACATGTATATAAAGTAAATAGAGTTAATAAGAACGCTGAACGTTGTTTCAGGTCAGACAGTCCACCATCACAGGCGGAAGAAAATACTTATTTCCAGGACCAGTCCACTCATGGTCCATCAGCAATTTAGATCTGTCAATCAGCGGACTTGACCTGGAGGTATTTGCTCACAAAAAAACAAAAAACAAACAGACAAAAAAAACCTGCGCAATCTCCGTAACCAGGACAATGATGACGTTGTGACAATAAAATTAGCTGCCCAAATTCTGATTCAACACTTTTGCTAGGCCACGAAATTAGCTTTAACCAAATGCTGGTTAAATATGCAAGTACTAACTCACCAGGCAAAAAAAAAAACAATGGCAGTCTACTGAATGGCTGATAAAATTAGAACATCACTCGTTATTTGGCTAGCCTTGGCTTCTTTAGTTTTATTAAGCTCTCTCTCAGGCCATCCCAAGCATGTGAAAACATAGTGTAGCATTATGCATTAGCATGTTCATTCAGTAAAGCACAGTGGATTTTTTGCTTCAGTATGGGACCATCCTGCATTATATGGAACGGGTGGCAACTCCAGATACCTGTGTTCTCAATTGATAATGTACTGTCAGCAACTGAGAACAAGACATTTAACTGAGTCTAACATGCACTGTCTCCTTAAGAGATGTCAGTCTCATTGATGACATCTCGTTGCTCACTACAGCCAAACTTAAAAAATGTATTGCTGATCATCTCTACATGCCTTCAATTAATCACCGACACCTGCTATATTCCAGATCTTTGACTGTAATTTTGATAAGTTACTCGAAGTTTAGATCCAAAACCTAATTTTGGCATTTTTAGTTTGGACAACATTATATATCTGATAAATTCTTGCATGGAGTTAGTGATGCTAGTTGTGCATTATTATGTATATAATGCTTACAGATACAGAAACCTAGAACTTCTGTATCTGTCTGTTTTTTTTCTGGCCCATACAGATCCATAGCAGATCCCTTCTGGGGCCCAGCCTGGTCCTTGGCTATAATGAGACCCCACCACTTTTTATCACTATATCATTAAGGTCATGAAAATATTAGGCTGAAACATTGATACAGATATTTGTTTTTAGATAACATAAAAATCAGCTGCACTCATCTTTGCACTCAAATCTGCAGTGGTACCACAATGCACCAGGGCACACTTTTTTTAAATTTTTTTTATAGGGGGACTCCCAGCGGCTGGGAAAAAAACGGGAGCTGGATTGCAGACGGCTGGCAGCCTAAAGGCCTTTGGTTGGGAGGGGAAATTAGTGGTGGCTGCATCTGTATCTGGTTTATCCAGATGTTGATAATACCAACTTGGTTAGTCTTTATCTTGTTTGTTGCTTCTCTCATGTCAATGGAAGCTAATACTGGATTTAATTCTATATGTTTACACATATTTACACATCATCATTTTGCATTATACTTTTGAAATCATACACTCTAATATGTTTGATGGATATTTTATTGATGTACATCTTTCATATATTCTGTGTTATGAATGTCATCTTCAGGGAGTTATCTGCCTGTATGCTTATGCAGGGTGCATAGATTTTATCTACAGGAAACTAGCTAAATATGACTTATTTCTAAAACAAAAATAACTGAGCCCTGCTTAAATTTATATCTCTCCAGCTGGTGGATAATATGTACATTGTGTGCTCACATGCTATTTGAAGCTTATAAGAGTTCAAATGCATTTTGGTAGTCCTTATCTGCAGCAGCTCAATCTCTGTGTATAAGGAGAGTGAATGTGATGAATGTGTATGATTCTGCCTCTCCAGCACGCTGTCAGTGGGATACAGGAGGTGAAGGGTGACCGAGGAGACAAAATAGAGGAAGAGACTAACAGAGATTTATCTAAACAGACAATCTACAGCATACTACAGGGAACACACCCTCAGGTTAAGATGAGCAGATAAGTGGGTTTTAATGTGTTTTTGTCTACTTCCTGATTTATTTTCCCTGTAGATAAAAAAAACGAGATCTAGATCTTAATGGAACTACTTGAATAAATCCAGGAGACATTACACAAAGAGTGCATGATGGGAGTATTGGTGGTGGTGGGGGGTGTCGGGGTCAGGGGTTAGGAGTACCCACCACATGTCCAGGCAGGTGGAGTAGTCCGTGGATCCCAGCAGGACATCTGGAGGCCGGTACCACAGGGTCACCACCTCGTTGGAGTAGGTATGGCTGGGGACCGACTTGGCCCTGGCCAGGCCTGAGGGGAGAAACACAACAACACCGTCTCAGAAAGCATTATCATTGAACGACCTTCACCAGGGCTCTGAAACAAAGCAGTGAAGCAGCCACACTCACTGTGGGCACTTCGACATCTGGTTACACATACAACAATGTGTACAATGCATTCAAGATAAAATGAGATTTTGATGTTAAGCGCAAGAAAACCAAGTCTTTGTAGTATCCTGTAAAAAGTCTGATGAACACTTAAAGATACTGCAAAGCAACAATAAATATGCATAAGTAAATATATAAAATTTGGTTTCAATCTCTGCTCTGAAATGCTGGAGGCGTGTCCACTACGATCTGAAACATGAACGCTCCATTTAGCAGCTTTATTGGACATGTCCAGACATGTTTGAAACACCAGAGCCAGAGGACGGTGACAGGATGGTATTTTTCTTACTTCTGTGCTAGTTTGTTAGAACAGAAGTGAGCTGAAGGGAATTGCTGGGCTGATTTGGACTGAGAGAGTCTGTTAAGGAGGGTGAGGAGGTGTTGTTCGCATGTTGGGTCATGGGACTTATATAGTGTTGGGGTACCGTGGCTCTTGTACGTCACCGAGCCATGTTTCGGGTCCACCCAAAAAATCCTGAACAACAGTCTAACTCCACACTTCAGTACTACATAGTTCTCAGTCTTTCCATGTGTTTTCGGTAACCATTTTCTACAATTATAATATGTTGAGAATAAAAATACTGACGACCCAAAGCAAGCTGGCAAGAACACACATCAGTCAGCCCAACACTCTGTAAGACTTTAGACGTGAGGCACCACCCCCAGGCAAAATGCCAAGTTTTTAGGGAGTCCCGATGGGTGTGGTTGGGTGTGTGATCTGTTGCACCTGTAACCACACCTAACAGTGATGTTACACTACACTGACATACCCTGGGGTACACTTCTGCATCACTGCAGCGAGATAAAAAGTTTAACCTCAGGAGAGTTTCAGCTTAACAATGGAGGAAGGAAGTGCTGCATAACTCTGACATCTGATCTGACAGCTGCTCTTTAGTGAAGCAGGTGAAAGTACAAAAAACAAAATCCAGGAAGTCTTATCAATGAGTTGTGCAGACAACCATGCAAAAAAACTACGGCACTTCGTCTTCAGGTGACAAGAATATAGGCCAGTGGTTCTCAAACTTCTTCTGGGATGCCCCACTTTAGAAGCCAAAAAAAGCTCACAATCTTTTGACCAGTCATTAACAATTGCTGGGGAAACAGCTAAAGAAAAAGGAACCATATTTTTCCCACCTAAATATAAGTAACCAGAAAAACAAACAAAAAGGCTGTTTAAGTTGCTCATTAAAACATTTATTTTTATTCTTATAAGAAGACATGAATATCCAAGTGCTTCTTCAAACCTTGTCACCACTGTATCATGAAAGTTTCACATTGAGGATTTTTCTCTCGAAAGCATTGATGTCTGCCTGACAAAGATCTTGACGATTGAAACGTCGCCTCATTATATTCTTTGAAACTTGCAATATGCTCGCAACCTTCAATGTGCAAACCGCACTTGGCAGACCTGTTTTTGTTCTGGCTTCTGCACATTGAACCGCGACAAGTCTGAGATTGCCTTTTCAGATGGAAAGCATGATGGAGGACCTGTGAGAAACCGTGTGACTTGAAGATCAGTCGGAGGAACCCCAAGGACCAAAAGCCCTTTTTCCCATTGCGTGAATCAGACATCATTGGCCGATTTCACATTAGTGCTGTTAATTTATGGTGATACCACATATAGATACTTCTGTACCTATCGTAAGGCTTTATGAACAACAAAAACTGCTGTATTTTCTAAAGATTCTCCAGGGTTTTTATAAGTGCATTAGTATCTCTTGGTTGTTCTAACTGCGGTCTAACATTTATCTATGCTTTGACACAAACCCAGGTTAGTTAAGTATCCGGTGACAGCGCTCCCATGGCAGCTAATAGTAGAGCAGAGTGCAGATGCAGCGAGCTTTAATGAGGCTGATGGCATTACCTCTTTGTCTCTTCCCAAGTGGTCGGAGGGCTTAATTAAAGCATTTAGCTTGGTAAAAAAAAGGACTTCCTGCCCTGCTGCTAGTCCCCTGTGTGTGGGAGGAAGAAGGGCAGGGGGGGTAGAATAAATGAGAGGAGGGAGGGGTGGTATTTAACATTTCGTTGTGTTGGAACACCCACAGGAGAAAAGACTTTCAGCCGGCATTCATCACGGCCGAGCACTGTAATTTCCACACACTGATCTAACATGGAAGGGACGCCATCAGCCCGCTCACACTGAGAGGCTATCATTTCCACTGCAGGAGGCCCTGTGCGTGTGTGTGTTAAAAGAAAGTGCACTAGTAGGAGGATTGTCTGTTTGTGACATGGAGAGGTGTAGTACAGAGTAAAATGGAACAAAGAATGTCTGGAAAAAGTAACACAAAAGTGTTTGTCTGCACACCACTTATCTTCCTACGTTTCCCAGCATGCCTGTCAACAATACCAAGAAATTATTAGAGTGCCACAGGAATGAGTTCCAAAACTCAGAAATGAAAGTGAAAGCTAGTCTTGAAATAAGCAGGGTTTTCGATAGGGATGCACGCAATTAGTCGACTATACGATTAAACGTTGACACCCTCGCTAGTCGGCACCAGAAATACTAGTTATTTAAACTATTTATCAATATTTCATTCATGCACAATGCCAATTATCTGTCGGCTCTAAATCGGGGCTGTGGCAATATCATCGCGGCACTGACGGCAGCCCCTCTTGCCCAGCGTGTACACTCCGATCACCTAGGCAACCCCGGATGTTTATATCAGCGAAGTCGGACAGATGACAGCTCATAAAACCAACGCGATGTGGCAGTGTTTTAATCTAAAAATGGAAATAATGTTGAATGTGACATAATAAGCTGATATATAATCACTCGACTGGATCAACATGTGACCACATTAAGCACAATGTTTTGTAAGTTAATGTGTACGGTTTGTATTGCACATTTAGCACGCATATCGCACATTTCAGCAGCATTTAATTTAAGGCGATTGTTGACTGTGATTAACGGCTTCAAATGGCTCTGAACACTCACAGTATTTTTTTCGGACAGTGTTTAACATTATGAATGAATAAATTCTGATCAATTTTAACTACTTCCTGACTGTTTTCTTAGTGTCAGATGAATCAACTAGTCTAAATTAAATTTTGCGTTTAATCGCCAGGTGAAATTAGTCGCCAGGAACATCCCTAGTTTCCGAATGGGGCTTTGGTTAGATGCCTGAAATAAGGTCTGTGTCAACATATTTTTACGTTTTGTATGATCCGTAGATACCCCATTCGTCAATTTTGAAGCTTTTACGTGTCTTAAAAAAGGTGATTGCTAACAAGTGGCTAAAGGAGACTATAGAGGTTATCGGGGACATCAAACGTCATCATGCCAAATACTAGTCACTAAAAGGTCGTGTAAAGCAACAATAAATCTGTATCCTGGAAAGATTAGACATATTTATTTGCTCTGAAACACCAGGGGTGTGTCCGCTCTGCTGTCTCAGTGTCAAACACCACTACGACCTGAAAACGACTTGAAGCTTGGACACTCTGTCTAGCAGTTTTATTGGACATGTCCACACATGTTTGAGCAACCAGAGCCAGAGGACGGTGACAGGATGGTATTTTTTTTTCCTTCTGCATCACTATGTTGGAACTGAAGTGAGCTGAACTGCTGGACTGATTTGGACTGAGAGAGTCACTGAAAGTATGTTTGTAACCATGGCTCTGTGAAACCTGTCGGAGCCATGGTCCCCCAAAAATCCTGAACACAGAAAACTCCATACTACATACCACAGTCAAAGCTCAACAAAGGTGAGCCCTGAGCTGACATTCAATCAGAGTCACTCATAGGCCTTTTCCGCCAACATGGAATCGGCCCCATTCTGGTTCACCCACCAAATGTGCACCATTTGTAGCATTTCCACCAAAAACCAATTGGTTTGGAACCCAGAAGTTGGTTCCCAGCAGGAACCAAAGCATAGCAGATTTTCTTTGGGAACCAAAGTGAGTGTGTCATACTGTACAGGTCGTTGTCCTGTGTGCAACAACCTCTGTTGATTACATTCTTGATTACAATGGTCCCACTCAAAACTTGTGGAAATGCAGACTGGTTCACCAGGCGGTGCCAAGTTTCCAAGACTCTCGAATGGAACCAGTTCAAGAACCAGAGCTAATTTGGTGGGGAAAAAAGCCCTAAAAGATCACACCCAAAGTGGAAACACATTTCCTGAACTAATTTATTCAGTTGAATGGGTTTGTGTTGAAGTGACAGACAGTCGGATGACAGTTTGACCGCACATTTATACTTATAAGCATTGTTTTACAGATCAATTTGACTGCTGAAGCCTGGCAGAAAGCTCTGCAGATACACATATCTCGGGGCGAAATACCTTCACACTCTATGAGCTGCACATGTCTTAGAATAAAACACATCAATAAATCATTGAGAGGAGCTGTCAACAATCTGTCAGCATAAGTGCAGGGTTGTAATTATGGGTTTTGTTAATGGTTGTGACACATTGTAACCAGTGTTTTTTAATAACTTGTTTATGTTTTCTTTTATTGAATGAGAATGAATAGCTCGTTAACTGTCAAAATCACCATTATCTTTGATTTTCTTCTTTGCATGCTGTATGTTTGTGAGTGAAGTATTAAATGTAGCAATAAATTGTTTTCTTTAAAGAATAAGGTTGGTGTAACCTATATTTTTCTTTTTGTCAATGAATCCTATGAGGCACAAACCAACAATCTATGCATGTCTGAATACTTTCTGAATGTTCTACCCTGTCTGCAACACTCAGCCCCAAGCCTACAAAGTTTTTTTTTCCTTCTTACATAAATATACAGTACATTTATGCATTTGATGCTTCAGTGAGTATGTGGGGCAGCAGGACAGTGTATGTTGATTTGAGTCAAAATAAGCTACAGTGTGAGTGTCTACAGGGTAAAAATGTAAGAACATGTCACTCAATGAAACAGTGTGGCCCTATTGCACAGAGGAATAAGATATATCAGGCTTTGGTTACACACACACAATGTTAATGTTGACGATGACAAAGAAACAAGTTAAAATACAAAATAATGCAATGTCTTTCTCTTAAATTTGTTTTCACTCATAATAAAACCGTATTTTGGGGGGGTTAAGTTTAACTCTTCAATAATACTGGAAAATATGCACTGCCTGACCACCTGGATTTAACTACGTAAATAGTTAAGATCTTTCCACTGGATAATTACTGCAGTGATGAATATGTTTCAGTTGCCAACAAGTTATTGAACTCTAACTGATGCAGTGAGCAGCTTCTCATTTCTTGAACAACCATGTCAGAAGACATATCCTGTGGTCGTGGAAAAGATGTTACTCTGTTTCAGAAGGACCAAATTATTGACCTGCACCAAGCAAAGAAAACAACAAAGGAGACTGATGAAACTACTAAAACTGTGTGAAGAACTGTTCAACGCATTATTAAAACCTGGAAGGATAGTGGTGAACCATCAACTTCAAGGAAGAAATATGGTTGGAAAAAAATCTTGAGTGATTGTAATCAGAGATCACTTAAACGTTTGGTAAAATCAAATTGTGAAAAATCAACAGCAGAACTCACAGCTGTGTTTAATAGTGAAAGTAAGAACATTTCCACACACACACAATGTGAAGAGAACTCAAGGGACTAAACAGCTGTGTAGCTTTAAGAAAATCACTTATCAGTGAGGATAATCAGGGGAAAAAAGGCTTCAAGCATAAAGATTGGACTCTGGAGCGATGGAAAAAGGTCATGTGGTCTGATGAGTCCAGATTTACCCTGTTCCAGAGTGATGGGGGCATCAGGGTAAGAAGAGAGGCAGATGAAGTGATGCTCCCATCATGCCTAGTGCCTACTGTACAAGCCTGTGGGGGCAGTGTTATGATCTGGGGTTGCTTCAGTTGTTCAGGTCGAGGTTCAGCAACGTTATGAGCCCAAAAAATGAGGTCAGCTCCTACCTGAATATACTGAATGAGCAGGTTTTTCCATCAACAGATTTTTTGTCCCCTGATGGCACAGGCATATTCCAAGATGACAATGCCAGGATTCATCAGGCTCATTTTCACACATGGATTGTCCACCACAGAGTCCAGACCTGAACCCCTCTGAGAATCTTTGGGATGTGCTGGAGAAGACTTTACGCAGCGGTCAGACTCTCCCATCAACAATACAAGATCTGGGTGAAGAATGAACGCAGCTCTGGACAGAAATAAATGTTGTGACATTGTATAAGCTTATCAAAATGATGCCATGGCGAATGCGTGCTGTAATCAAAGCTAAAGG
>JAJHUR010125827.1:20715-32225 GCA_027495735.1 Lutjanus campechanus | reverse complement strand
TATGCAGTGGGGCGCCAGCATGCTCAATGTCGCCACTGGAATGGCACCCTTGAGGGCACTTTAGCATGTTGTCTTGGACATTGGGCCACTCTAGAGGGCACTACAGTACATTTTCTCCACTGGAAAGGCACTCAAGAGGGCATTTTGTCATGTTTAGTCCACTGTAACAACACCCTAGAAAGCGCTTTATTATATTTTCTTCCACTGGAACATCATGCTTGAGGGCACTTGAGCATGTTGTGATGGACATTGGGCAGCTCTGGAGGGCACTTCACCATGTTTTCTCCACTGGAAGAGCTCTCAAGAGGGCACTTTTGTCCACTGGAATGGCACCCCAGAGGGCACTTTAGCATTTTGTCTCAGACACTGGGCCACCCTGGAGGGCATTTATCATGTTTTATCTATCATACAGGCATGCAAGAGGGCACATATGCAGTGTTTTTTTTTTTTTTGGACATGTGGGGCACCGGGGGTGGCAATCACCCTCCCTGCCCCCACTCTGAGTCCACCAGTGTCAGGAGGAAATCAGGGGACGGCAACGAAAAAGTCTCCCGAAAAATCAGTAAGATTGGCATGAATGCTTATGAATGTGCTTGTAATTCATTATAGATGTGACCTTCATAGAAAATGTTACCAGTATTATATTTTGTTGCACAAAGTTAGAATTGATTTCTGGATTTGAAATGGGCCCAAATGAGACGACACATCCACTTTGTTTACATGACATAACTCAGCCTGTGGCCTGCAGGAAGGTCCCACTCAGCATGCAGAGCTGCACACGTGTGTGTACGTGTGCGTGTGTGCATGTGTGCATAGGAGAGCCAGGTTTCAAAACACCTTCATCTTTTCTGTCAGTAACCTAAACACCCTGGTGAGTTCACACGGCTGCAGGTGACACACACACTCACACACACAGCCTCCCACGGTATGCAGCAGCAGCAGGCTGGCTGATTGTCAGAAGCGATCTTCAGATGCTGTTGGTGGATATTCACTGTGACATCCTCTTCATCTCTCGGATCAGACACCTCCCAGGAGACACCTGCAGTATATTTGGGTTTATTTTTATTGGGCTCATTTTTACCTGCTGGGACTTTTGGGTTTGTCACTCCAACAGAACACTCACTCACACAGCATTATGTTAACACGCTCCCATCCTGAACGGGCCGTCACAATAGTCGGGAGGAGTCGGGGCTGACGGAGGATCATGTTGCTCGTCTTAAAATGGAAATGCTGAGCCGCGCTCGCTAAAAGTGAAATATATCTGCCAACAAGGCACGGGTGGAGGACACACAGATAGAGACAGGTGTGGTGGCACAGGCGGTGTAGACACATGGATTGATTTCTATTTTCTTTCTGTACAAAAACAAGATATGTCACACTGATATGCTGAATGCACCATCGCTGTATCTGTAGACACGAGGCAAACAGATTTGATCCATGACAATCAGCTCACAGAGCTGGATCCAAACCCATCTACAGCCCTCAGGATTGTTGTTAGCTTTCTAAGCAGGCTTGCAGCCTGCTGCTAGCAATGTGTGTGTGAATAAGAGGCAAAATATAAAGCAGCTTGGGCAAAAGTGCTAGGAAATGCAACATAAGAGCAACAGTCGACTGTCGGCCGTGTTTCAGCCATAGAAACTTTCAGGGACTAGGAAGCTTTGGAGGAACTGTGTCCATCGCAGGTATCAAGGTCTAATTTAAGTTCCAGGGACATTATTTTAACCCCCCAAAAAGCCTTGCTTGGGGGGTGGTACTTTCCAACAGTACAGGAAGTTTGGGAGTTTGGCAGTGGGACTTGCAGCGCTGAACATGTCTGATCAGCTGAGTACTTGCAGAGTTTTATTTCAGCAAAATCTGCAGCTGCAAACCAGTTTGTTTGTTGCTCATTTTGCTTTTATATACTGTATATTCACGAGTCTTTAGCCTGCAGTGGATACAGACAGCACACAGACAACAACAGCCTGAGGGAACTTTTTACTTCTTTGAAAGATGGATCCTGGGACTAAAAGTCTTCTTCAGGTTCTTCAGGTGTTTACGTGCTAACATTTGCTAATTAGCACTAAAGACAAAGTGCAGTTGAGGCTGATGAGAATGTTGTTAGTTTTCAGCTGAACCAGAGTATTGATATATTACAGTTGTGTAAAATTGTACCTCTTTCCTCAGGTGGTGCAACTCCACACTCCAACAAGAAAAATACTTTTATTTTTAAGATTTATTATTCAAGTAAATTAACCTTGCAAAAAAATCTAAAAAAAAGTAGGTTTCATACAAGAGCAGACATGCACCGTGCCCAGTGGACTCCAGGCCTAAGACTACACCAGTGCTCCAATCAGTGGTGTGTTAATGTGGAAACAGAGGCTCAAAACTTACTCTGCATGGGTCACATGTGTTGTATCTTGATGCCATGATGTATATTTCTTTTCTTTATTGTGTACAGCACTTTTGTATAGCATGCTAATTTACTGATCCAGACTCATGAGCATGGTGATGGTTTCTCATGCAGTCCCCTGCTTTCTCCCTGTCTCCTCTATGGACAGGTGTGTGAGTAGACACCTGGTTGCTGGACTGATATTATTCTGTTTATACGCAGATAGATGAGCTTCTTCTTTGTTACTTTGCTTTGTTAAATTTCTTTTGAATTTATTATTTCATTTAAAAAAAAAATACATGTAGTGTATATTTTCATGTTCATACTTTAAGTTTGTTAACTAAAGGAGCAATATGTAGCAACTGTGCGTGCAAAAATGAGTCCAGCAGTCCAAATAGTGAGTCGGAGCCATAGACTGCACAGGATGCACACAGCCTCATAAATTGACAATAACGAGCAACAGTGAGTCCTCCACTGTAAGTTGATCAGCTGTTCATAACTGTCAGCTGTCTGTCAATGTAAAGTTCAGTCTAATATCCTGAAAACAAAAGCCCACTTCTCTGAAATAACACACTCTGGACTTCTGGCCAGGTGACTGTTGCCAAACTCCATTAACATTTTGCTCAGTTTAATCGTTATAAACATCTACGCCTTCTATAAGATTATTAATGATTTCTTATGACTCATAAACAGACACTCACTCATTCTGCAATTATTCGGCATTAATTTGAAACAGACCCAGAGGCTATTCCAGGCCAGAATAGATTTTTTATTACAGTAAATATATTACAGATTTCTGTATTGAATGTGTTAAATGTGTTGGCTCATGAGTCACATAGTCAGTGGGCTGCAGCCCTGCTGAGGAGGCGCGTGTGCAGAACCCTGCTCATGAGAAGGTCCTGAACTGATATTATGTGTTACACACAGAATAAATCCCCCCCTGGTTGGCAAGACAGCAGTTGTCCTTGAGTCATCCCTTGACACCCACAACACAAAGGAGAGAGTCTGAAGAAAAATGGAGCATTATGAAGGGAAGACCTGCCACATAGAGAAAGTATAAATTTGCCTTAAAATCCTAACTCCCTTTTGGCTGCTTCTGTCTTTATTACACCAATTATAAATGTGCTGGATAGGTTTAACAATGTTCTTCAACTTTTATGTTTATAGAGCTTTACTAAAAGTGAGGATAAAATTTTAAAGTTTGTCCAGAATTGCTGCCAGAGCGATGGTTATGTGGTTATTTAAACGAATGGGCTCAGTTAACTCGTGACAATATACCTTCCTGTGTGCAGAGTTTTTGTGATGAAAACATCAGAGACTCAGCAGTTTGTGAGACACCCTGTCATGGATCAAAGCGCTGGTCAAAGGGGACATCCTGACCTGTCTTTTACATGTGGAGTTGGTGTCTGTGCGAAGGGGGAGGCGAGAGCAGAGCGGAGCGGAGCGGAGCTCAGGACGAGGACAGGCTGGAAATCCCAGATGGGGAGCGCTCAGGCAGCACAGGCCGGATTATAACTCTGAACATCAAATTGTCTTATGTAACACATTGTAGTGCAGACCACAGCCACCAGCAGCTGTTACGCAATCCGCCGTTGACCTGGCAAGGAAGAGACATGCCTGCACATGTGCGCACACACACACGCACACACACACAAATATGTATTCACAAATATTTAAACAGACAAGCAGATGTCACAGGAATACCCACAGATCTTATATGATGACTTAATCTATATGAACTAAAAGATTACGTTGCAGCATTTCATTTTAAATAAAAGCAGCTACATAAAAACCCCGCAAGAACGTTCTCTGACATGTAAAACCTTTTTAAAAAGTGTATTTAAATTTTAATCTAAGAAATGCATGCTCATCATCTAAACATCAAAATTATTAATATTTTCCTTAAAGTGAAGGCTATGCTACAACACACAGAGGATATTATACAAGCACATACCCCTGAGTGGCTATAATGGCCAGAAATAGTATCAAACCTGAGGTTTAATATAAAATATCATGAGGATTATAACATAAAGCTTAAAGCTCCCAGAACAGTTGGCATTTAGGAGATATACATACAAGGTTTTCATGTGAAAACAGCAGTATAGTGATGTGATTTGGGTCAGCTGGGAAATAAATATGTTTGACTACATTCAAACTGTGACTGACACGATTGTGTCCAGCTCGCCGGGTTGTGACTGGCAGTTTTCTTCATGCAGTCGTGGTGCAGATGCAGCAGCAGTTTGGGTTCATTTTTCACAATCAGAGGTATATTTTCATGTTCACGTTCTAAGTTTGTTTTCACTAAGAGGACCAGAACACAAGTTCGGCACGAAAGTGTTTTATTTGGAACGGCAAAGGGGAATCAAGAAGGATGGGATGAGAGGGGTCGAGGGGAAGGGAGGTGGTTGTTGAGCTGAGCGGTTAGGAATCGGTCGAGATTCAAGGTGGGAGAAACGTCTCGATGCAGTGCAGCGCAGGGATGTAAAGCTTGGCAGGCTTAGCAACAGTAACTATGGAGGGCAGTGCTTGGCGTCAGGGGTCAGTTTGTGTAAAGAAATACAAAGAAGCCAGAGTGCTTTTTCCACTATAGAGTGATGATGTGTGGAGCAGCTCCAGGTGTCCCAACTACCTTAACAAAGTACCCGTCCTACTCTGAATACTCCTCTCTGTGTCCCTGACTCTGAGCCCACACTCTCACTCTCACACTCCACTGCATTTATGAATTCATCCCCCCGGGTTATTTCTGACAGCTCATAATGACAGCTGGGTGAAGAAGCACAGGCTGACAGGTGAATGGAGAGCTTCACCTTCACATGCAGCTGGCTCAACCTTCTCAACCGGATTCAAAGGTTAAAAGAAAGCAAAGGGCCCGTCGAGTGTGTGAAAGCAATTTGCAAACCAGAACAATTGACTGAGCTGTTTCTGTCAGACATGACGACTGACCAATCCACCCTCCAACTCTGTTTCTTAGAAGAAAAAGGTGGAAAAAAGCCAATTTTACTGCGTAACACGCTAATAACCTGCTGTCAAACAACCCAGGAGGCTGCTGATGCTGCCCTGCTCATCATTTTATCAAACACAGCTGTCAACTGAACAGAATAAAGACAACAATACAAAACTTTAAAAAAAACCAAAACCAAAAAACACTTTATACTTATACTTGCTTGAACAACTTCAGATTATTGAGGCAAGAACTTTCAGAGTCTGCTGGTGTTCTGTATTTTGCAGGGTTGCATTAAACTTCACCTGAAATATCAAAGGTACTACGACCAAACGTTTTGACTCCTTAGCAAGAAGAAGAAGGGCTCGCAAAGAAGAGTTTTACTGGTTTTTAGTGGAGCATAACTCCAAACACTTTTGCAAATTACCATCATTATGATATTTTCTTGTGCGCAGAGCTTAGGTGGAGGCAAAACTTCCCTGAGTTTGTTAGCTAACACACATTTTGTTTTTTCCCGGCTGAAGAAAATACGAGCTCTTCTGAACATGTACGATCACTCCCTCTCCAGGACCGACAGTGTTGCTTGAGGAGGTTCACAATAACCAATGACAGCAGACTGGTCGACGTACACGCTCACTCAGTGGATGGATGACATCATGATCAGGTGGGTCCATCGCAGGTGGTTGTTATTTTATTTTGCTAATTTAAACACAGTGAATTAAGGGTTTATAAACCAGAGTTGGTGATTGTTGTCGCAGTGAAAAGAGTTTGGGTTAGTTTTACTGAGTTTCTGTCTAAGGAGTTTAAGTGAAGTGTGTTTCATGGAGTTTACGAGGCAATTAAAGGAGCAATCTGTGATATAATAAATCATAAATATGACCCTGATGTGTCATCAGAGATCAATGAGACATGTTAAGATGAAATACTGGCTTCACTTAACATGAACACTGCAGCCGCGGGGTTTCCCTCTTAAAATTTCAATTCTGGACTAGAATGACTGTTTTGTGTGTCCGTTTAACATTAATCTGTGTTCAGATTAATGCAGAATTTTTGTTAAATGAGTAAGTGTTTATGTTTATGAGTCATAAGAAATCATTAATAATCTTATAGAAGTCAAAATGTTAATAGAGTTTGGCAGCAGTGAGACGGTTATCGTCCAGAGTGTGTTATTTCAGAGCAGTGGGCTTTTGTTTTCAGGATGAACTTTACATTGACAGACAAGTGACAGTTATAAACAGCTGATCAACTTACAATAGATCAGCTGATCCGCTTACATCATCACTTGTTATTGTCAGTATTTCTGAGGTCTGAGAATGAGGGGAAACAGAGAAACAACTTGCTTCAACCACAGATTACAATCTATTTAATATACAGTCTGTGGCTGCAACTCACTGTTTGGACTGCTGTACGCTAATTTGTATGTGAAATGGCCTCATATTGCTCCTTTAAAGCTCATCTTAGTTCTGTAGAAGAGAGAAACTTCAGATAGTGATCGTTTATCCTTAAAATAGGTGAGAGAATATTTTTTTTCTTGACATCTTGTGAGTTAATTTAATTTATTTTGCTGCAGCTCGTACACATCTCCCAGCTTTCATCTTATCGCATTTAACCATAGCTGTCTTCACTTTTTTGGGGGGGACTGGCAGTGGCAGCTGGTATGATCTGGCTTGGGAGGGTTGGATGATGACAGAATTTTCACAGCTGAAGGCAGAATTTCACTGCACCATGATGTTTTTTCCTCTTTTCTGATTTTAAGACAAAATAAAGGTAGAATTTCCACCCGGTGAAAGTTTTATTTGTCACTGGTTTTGTTGGGAACCATCAAAGCAGTGATGACTGAGAATTGAAGTTTTACCTCAGTTAGTAAAAATGGGGATTATCAGCATCGGCTTACAATTTCAACATACATTTTCCAGTAGACAGAACTCCCTCTGCACAGCCAGTCTCAAGACTGGTGGTTTATGTTGATGATTTGATACATTTTCCAGTGTTTGAGTTTATGTAGAGACTTTCCTGTTGTAAACATTACTGTTGCTGCTCGAGAAATATTCACTTATATTTAAAATGTTCACTTGAAAATAACACATTTTTAAAAAAGCTATTTTTTAGTCATGAAAAAGAACCTAAAAGTGCTGTTTTTAAAGTCACAGCAGAATTCAAAATACGAGCGAGTCTATTCTAGACAATACAAGCGTGAGAATTATACTGATTTACTAAATTCAAGCACTTGGTAAACAGCTGTTTTCTAGGGATTAAAATCCAAACTGATTTTCCATAATATCTTCAGTACAAGGTCCATTCAGAAGCTGTTCTGAAGATTTGGATCATACAAAGCTATTGATCTCCGAGATGAGCAGCTGAGTGGAGTTTGTACGTTATGATGGAAAGCTTCTGAACAGCTACTTAATTAGGCCTTGTGGACAGATTATAGATTCTAATTAGATTATGGTCGGATGCTGTTTTTAAAGTCAATAATTAATTTAAAATCTTTAAACATTTTAAACCAACATGAATAAGTCTTTGAAGTGCTCAGAGAAACGGTAATTAACATTATATTGCCTCAACAACGGGATGAAATCACCTGCTTGAGGAAGATTGTGTGACGAAATGTAATGACTTGCAAAAACTTTTGACTTATATACAGTTGAATACAGCGCAAAGACAACTTTTTTTTTTTTTCCAGAACCAGGTTTGTAGAAATACAGACCAGTGTCTGCTCCAAGACGCAGGTTTAACAAGCTGCGTATGTTCACTCTGAGTGCGTGTGCTGAATGAAAAGGAGCCACCATCAATGGAGCTCCAACACTATAATTCACCATGGCAACAGGTAAATAAAGGGCAGAGTCTCCATTCTAATCCAGTGGAGCTGGAGATATGAATGTATCTGTGTTATTTCTCTTTTTTTTAAAAACACACAGCAGCAGTGACAGAGCCTGAGAGGAGACAAGAGTGACAAAGTTAACACTAGTAAGTTCAATGCTGTGTAGTTCAATTATTCATTCATTCATTTATTCATTCATTTATTCATTCATTCATTTACCAGAACTGAATTTTCTTAATTGATGATCCAGAGCTGGAATCTTGTTGGAATCTTGCAGCTGTGTCTCAGTAGTAGAGTGAGCATGTTGAGGTATCTTTGGGCAGTCCTGTGTGAATGTGTGAGGCTCCAAAGAGCAGAGACTCCGTGCATGGCAGCCTCTCCCATTAGTGTGTAAATATGTGTGTGAATGTTGCATTTGTTTGGCACCTTTCAGCTTTTACGCTACACCTAAGTCCATTTATATTACACGTTACTTTATTCAATTCAGTTGAACGGGGACAGAAGCATTAACTGCAGATGAAATACAGACATTCTGCATAAAAGGTCCACTGAGTAGTTTTTCTGGAGCTTTCGATCATATCACCTGGTCTTCATCAACAGACTGGGGTTGTCCAGTTGCGATGGACGTGTTCAAATTCTATTTGTTTCTGGGTTTTTAAAGAACTTATTAGTAGCACAATAAACATTGGCCTATGTCGGTATCGATTAGCCAGTTAGGGCTGGGGTAATTCGTCAATGTCGTCAATTATGAAAACACGTCCGTTTGGATATCATGCGCTGACGTGTGGTTATAAACTGCCACGCCCAATCAGAGCATGGATTCACCCAGAGAACAAGCTGCAGAGAGCAAGACCCGCTGCGTTCATCAAAAATGTGGAAGTATCTTAGACAGAGATGCAGCAGTTTGGGTCTTTAAACTCCACAAAGTGGACATGAGTTATCACATCAGGACAAACTGCTCCACGTGAGAGCTGGAAGTGAAGCAGCGAGCGACCTGTCCTCCTCCTGCAGCTGCAGCAGCAGAACCATCCTGTTTTACTTTCTTTACATGTTTCTGTTGGTAGAGGCTACTTTAAATAGATTTTTTTTAAATTTTCTCCATCACCCCATGTTAAAAGTGATGTTGTGCCTTTAACTTTACATCATACGTCACCTGACAGTGTTATTCTGTAGTTTCTGTTCACTTTATCAGCCACATACGAGTCAGAAAAGGCTAAAAATAATGCTACAGATTGTCTGTAATTCACTTCAGTCGCCAGAAAAACAACAAAAAGTATTTTCTTTGACCCACACTGATGCAAGAATACACAGCCAGCGATCATGTTACCAGCAGATGACTCCACTGATGAAATAACTTCAGTTTAATTTTAGGTCAAAATACTGATTTTTCAGTTTAGTAAAAGTTTGACAGTGATAAGTTATTAAATAAAATTTATCACAGCTGCTTTTGATTTGAGGCCCAGTATTTCCTGATCAGGTATCTGACGTGGAGTCTGTTAAATAGGGAGGAAATTAGACTAACTGTAAAATATGCCACAATTATCGTTATTCTGATGTGCTTTATGTGTCTGTTTTTCAGGATTATGATCAAATAAAATATTGAAATATGGAGACGAGTTGAATAATAACAAAAATAATCACGAGATTAATCGATAAATAATCATGTTTAATGTTTTTTTTTAATGTTTAATAATCGAGATTAACCCAAAAAATAATCGAAAGATTAATCATTTTTTAAAATGATTGTTAGTTGCAGCCCCATAGCCAGTAAATATTGGCTACAGCAGTGCCACCCGCATGAACACACCATCAGATACATCCCAACAGAACTGATTTATTTTTATTCTTTATTTTTATTTTATTTTTTAAATTCAGAATCACATTATGGGTATGCAGGTATATACATAATATATTTGTATATGCACTATGTACACTATGTGTATATGGTACATAGCCTGATAGAAAAAAGGACAAATCTCTAGTCTCTCAGCCTTTGTTTGGTTTAATCAGAGACCTATTTCCTTACAATTTCAAAGAATGAACGAAAAAAAAAACCTAACTATATACATCCAGCGAGGAAACAATAAATGAGCGTTTATTATTACATAAATGTTACTTTTGTATATCTAGACACTTAACAAATACAGTAAATGACACATCAGTAAAAATGATTAATGTTCCTTCAAGTCATTATCTTGATAAAAATCTGCTCTCAGAGGTTTGACGTATGACACCGTTGTTCCCAACGTCGTCTGAAGACGTCCATCTTTACGTTTTTTCCATCTTATAAATCTCTGTCACATCTGTCCACTTATTTATAGCAGGTCCAGGATGAGTCATCCATCTTTTGGTCAAAGCCTTTTTCCCCTACCACCAGCAAGACACCCATAAAATACCCATCACTACATTTTACTTCTGGGAAGATACATCCTAAATACATGCAGCTTTGAAATCTAATGGTATATGAGTGTTAAAGATGGTTGGTATCACCTTATGTATTTCTTTACAATAATTCTGTATATTTTCCCCCAAATATATGGTAATGGTTCGCATCTTGACAACCACAGTTCCTCCAACTCTGAGGTGATCATTATCATAGTGTGCCGTCAGAGAATTGAAAAGTTGGATAATGGGTTTGCTGGCTTCTCTTCTACTTTAGATTTTTTTTTTTTTTGTTTGTAGTAATTTCTTAATTTCTTACCCAGCGAGTGGTGGAGTGATCTGTCTGGCTGGTCCAAGGCACTCTTATAGAGAGAAAAAAGAGAAAATAAACACAGACATGATTCAGTTCAGTGGCCTTCATCAGGGCGTGTGTAGGGTTGTACACAGATGTGATATAGTAAAGTGGGAGTGGATGTTTCCGGGTGTGCCGTCATGTGACGTAAGAGTGAAGAGAAGAGAAACCACAGAAGAGAAAAAGATAAGTGCAGTGCTGAAAAGACATTTTTTACAAAAATAGTTTAAAATCAGTTTCTTCGCTGAGGCTAGGGAACGTCATCAAATTTGAAGATCTAAAAAGTCGCTCACTGGTGGAGTTTCTTGAGGTGATTCCCTCCTCTTGTGGTGGTTTTGACACATTCAGTTCCTTCTGTTCTCAGGGGGGTTTCATTGCCGGAGTGACACTTGCATGAAATGTCTCGCTGTGGGGTAAATCCATACTGTTTGTTTTGATGGTGTGTTTGTGTTCATTGATGCGATCTTTCAGTCTACATTTTGTCGGACCACATAAAAACGTCCACAGGGGCACATGATACAGTAGACAACATAGGTGGTGTTGCAGGTAATAAAATCCTTGTCTTGGAAGGTGTAGTTAGTTTTTATGTCTGTGAATGTATCCAAGCATATAATGTTGTCACAGTGGTTGCAGTTGCAGTATTTGT
>JAJHUR010125827.1:0-20695 GCA_027495735.1 Lutjanus campechanus | reverse complement strand
TTTTTTTTTTTTTTTTGTAGTAATTTCTTAATTTCTTACCCAGCGAGTGGTGGAGTGATCTGTCTGGCTGGTCCAAGGCACTCTTATAGAGAGAAAAAAGAGAAAATAAACACAGACATTGATTCAGCTCAGTGGCCTTCATCAGGGCGTGTGTAGGGTTGTACACAGATGTGATATAGTAAAGTAGGAATGGATGTTTCTGGGTGTGCCGTCATGTGACGTAAGAGTGAAGAGAAACCACAGAAGAGAAAAAGAAAAAGATAAGTGCAGCGCTGAAAAGAAATATTTAAAAAATTCTAATTCTAATTCTAATACTATAAAAAATTGTTTAAAATCAATTTCTTCGCTGAGACTAGGGAACGTCATCAAATTTGAAATTGTAAAAAGTCGCTCACTGGTGGAGTTTCTTGAAGCGATCGCCCCCCTCTTGTGGTGGTTTTGACATGTTCAATTCCTTCTGTTCTCAGGGGGGTTTCATTGCTGGAGTGACACTTGCTGAAATGTCTCGCTGTGGGGTAAATCCATACTGTTTGTTTTGATGGTGTGTTTGTGTTCACTGATGCGACCCTTCAGTCTACTTCGGGCCACATAAAAACATCCACGGGGCTCATGATAGTTAGTTTTTATGTCTGTGAATGTATCCAAGCATATAATGTTGTCACAGTGGTTGCAGTTGCAGTATTTGTAGGTGCAAACTATTTCTTTTTTTTTTTTTTAGCCATGATTCTTTGTTGTCAGCTGGTAAACAGCTACAGTATGTAGCCTGTCTCTGATGGAAGGGGCTCTTTTTTTTTTTTAGGAGAAAATGGGGGAATCTTTGATCTGATCATTTGTTTGATGTGAGGAGCCTGGGTGCTGTATGTGGTAGTCAAAAAAAAAGTTCAGTTCGTATGCTCCTTCTGTGTTTTGGTGCCATACAGTAAACCAGCTCTGTCTTGTGAGGGCTTGTGAGATGAGGCGAGGTTTACAGTGGCCTTCTCTGAATTCGTCAGTCATGATGTGGGATTGTGCAGTGAAGTCCTGATCCTGGTCACAGATTCTTCTGAGGCGACCATATGGGATGTTAGTAGTAATTGAGTTCAAGTAATTGTGGAAGTCCATTAGATCGGATTCACCGTCCTCCCAGAAAAAGATAATATCAGTCCTCTGCAGCGGCTGCCGGTTCGACTCCTGCTTGCAATCCATTTGCTGCGTGTCATCCCCTCTCTCTTTCCCCCCTTTCCTGTCATATCTTTAGCTCACCTATGAATAAATTCAAAACCCCAAAAAATGATCTTCTGGACGTATTCTTCTTATCAAAGACTGAGACATAGATTACTATAATTTGGATCAAATGCTGTCCCCACTGTTCTACCTCTAAGTTGTTTGTAAAAGCTGTCCTGGAATATGAATGAGGCCAGTCGCTTCATCCATCTGCAGAGCAAAACGGTTTGCTCTGATCTTGTCATTAAGCTGCTCCTCTGTGTCTTTGACATGTCATAAATGTGCCTCCTGATGGTATTGTTGCTTGACAGAGGGACAGCCTTTAGTTTGCTGGCTGCTGCTTCATCAGTCATGGTTGACACCATATCAGGAGCAGAGGGACGTATTAATTCCTCAGCTACAGTGTGTGGGCTACTTTGTAGGAAGCCAGTTGTGCATTTAAAGGGGCAGATGGTGCTTTAGTTAAGTGAATCTGTTGTGCATGACAACCCCTGAAGAAATCAACTGACTTCTCTCTGTGTTCAGGATGTGTGGTCTCCAAGTGGTTTCTTAACTTGTTCGGCTTCGTACTGTCGGAAGCTAATACACTGAGACGCACCACACACTGTGGTCTCATTGTTGCACTGGTGAAGCTGATGGCGAGATGCCTCAACATATTTACTAGTCTTTGTTTAGGTAGTTGTGACATTCAGTGTAGACTCATCGTCTGCTTTACGTTCCCCTGGCAGTCCTGTCACAAACCTCTCCATGCTTTGCTAGCATGCAGTGTAGCATGAATCATTACATTTAGCCCAACCTTGCCCAGTTTGAGAACCACTGGGCTGCACTCATATGTGAACATGTGTATTTACTTTGAATTCTTACGCAAAATGCTCTATAAAAGCTGAATCATAATCATACCTGCAAAGTCATGAGGGGTGAAAAAGGTGACATGTTCATAAACCAGTCGCAAGAAACATTTTGTGATTTTAACATGCAAACAAAACATCGTGATGCATCTTCTGTTTCGGTTTAAAGAGTGACCACCATCTTCTGTTTGTGTTTTCTGCAGACATGACTACTTTTACTTTACCTTAGTACTTAAGGGAAAAGTACTAAGTAAGATACGATAGTAAAAGTAAGGTAAAGAGTACTATGTAAGGTACTAAAGTTAAATTAAAGTAAAAAGTATTAAGTAAGGTACTAAAGTAAAAGAAATGCAAAAAGTGCTAAATAGGTTATAACAGTAAAAGTCGTACTTTGTGCAGGACTTTGAACGCAGGAGTACTTTTTCCATCACTGCAGGTCACAGAACAATGTTTCTCTTTGGGGAACTGCTTTGTGAGGTGACTTCTTACTGATCGCAGTTTCATCTAAAACAGGCACGTCCAGACTATTCCAGAAAGGGTCGTTCCTACCAAGCAGAATCACACCGAGCTCGACTCATTTAATCAACTGATTTCAGTCTTCAAACAGCTGATTAGTTGAACCTGATGGGCTGTTGGCTGGTTAGAACAAAAACTTGCAGACACTCGGCCCTTTATGGAATAGTTTGGACATGCCTGATCAAAAAGCATTTAAGGACTGTAAAGCTGAGATCAGCATACACGCTGTGTGACTGGGTGAGTAGTGTTTTATTTATGACACATTTAATGGTATATTTTGATTCAAAAATTCACTGAAAAAGCAAATAGTTGACAGGTATGTATAACTGTTATGTTTTTAATGAACTAAAATACAAAAAAGCAAAATGAATGTCTATTTTAGAAGAAGCAGGTAATTATCAGTTTTCAGTGTTGGCTGAAAAAAACCCTTATCATGCATTTTTTTAGCCATGTTGGTTTAAAAGGTGATGCTCAAAGTTTGTTATTTTATTTTAACATTTATGCAGCTAAAGAAACACAGACCGCATCATGTTAAAAATAGATTTAATCACAGATATTAATAAATACATAAATAAACTACATATTAATGATCAAACAGTGAGGTGAAATGTCTTTGATCACACAGCAGACAGTGTTCAGCAGCAGTGTCACTTCTGTGTGCATTCAATTAAAGTATGTTTGGTTAAGAAGTTGGATTCCACCGAGATTAACAGTTGGCACAGCTGAAAAAAAAACAAAAACTTAATGATACAATATGACCCTGTGTGTTGATTAAATATTGTAAGAAAACGTGTCCTGTACAAACTCTGATAAAACTCACTTCAGCACACTCTGGTTTTTCAGTCAGAACATTAATGATGCAAACATACAACTGAAATTATAAACCACAGACTGTACATGTGTTCTGACAGTTTTGATCAGTAAACTTTTCTCTGGCCTGTGATCCTGTTTTTAGCTCCCAAAAGTCTTATAATAACAGCAATTAGAGCTGTCGAGCTGTCATATGAATTTGAGAACCTTTGTGTTCTGCTTCTAAGACCGCAGAGGGAGTTCTAAAAGGGTTCTACAGAAATGACCATATACTTTAAACCTTTATTATTATAGTACTTAAATTATGATTAAAATACTAAAACGTTTTAAACAAGCATGAGGATAGTCAAAGACCCCATGGCTGGAAAACTCTTGCAGTTTTTAGTAAACTCCATTATTTTTCTAATTATGGCTTCCTCACATCTATTCTGATCTTGTATTGACTATTTGTATTGTGTTAACTTGTAGGAAAATTAGCTCACCGTAAGCTGCAGAGGGTAGCAGGCCTTTATTTGAAGCAGGCTTATATTAGAGACAGGCCTTTATTTCTAATTCGCTCTGTTTGATAGATATATTAGCTTTTCTTTCAGTATGAAGCCTGCCGATTTTCTGAGCTCCTGTTGAACTTCTGTCACTGCATTGTGCTGCTTTAACTTCAAACTCAACACTTCCTGTATCTGTTTCAAATGAAAAGCCCTCTAGTGTTTCAGTAGGCAGGCTCCCTTCATTTCCTAACAAGGCTTTTATTGTGACACATTTGCAGGAAAATTCAGTGACTTCAAATGTAGCTACTGCCATCTTGTGGCATTTGTATGTCACTACAAAATGGAGTCTGGCTGTGACATCACCTCGCATACGCTCACAATCACAATGTGACAATGATATTGTGTTAAAAATAGGAGGATGATGTTTTTGAATGTATTAAATTATAGTGATGGAAATATACATCATGCTTGGTTAGCATGCACATCATATAACAGACACCAGGAGTTTATTCACCTTTGTTTTTCCCTGGCCTATATTTGGAAACCGGCCATTATTCAACTGCCAGCTATTAATCGAGAAAATATTTCCAAGGAAAAGAAAAGTAGACGAGGTAGGTAAACAGAGTGGCATTTAGTTAGCCAGGTTAGCTAAACTATATGTCTGTCTGTGTAATATCTCAACAGATCTGCACATGTAGCATAAATTAATTTGAAGTTAGGCTGTAGGTACGCTAACCTAGCTTGTTAAACTTCTGCTCCGTAGTAATTTAACTCAAATTCAAAAGAGAACACACCTAGACACGAAACAAATAAATCCTCTTAGAAATCATTCATCTAATTCATTCATCATACTTTTTTATGGTGCCAGTTGGGCCAAAACGTATGCAAATACAGGCTAGAAAATGTGGGCTCAAAATAGAATACAGACCTGTGCCTGACATTACAGCAGCAAATTTGATGAGCTCTCGCTCTCTTTTTTTCTGCGGTCATATTAGTCACAAAGAAGCCTGTACGTGGGTGTTACAATGGCATGTTTCCATCTATCAGACTGGCAAAAACATTTTTTGACTTCCCTTTCCCTTTCACACAAACACCAAACTTCAAACTGAGCAGAAAATAAATAAAGTAGGACAAGAAGCTTTAAAATACATGGAAGTCCCTCTGGATGGGATTTAAATTACAAGAGAACCAGAAAGTTGGCAGAAAAAAATAAACCAGCAGAAAACTGTTGCTCTCATTGTCACTTGGTAGAAGTGAAAAAGTACCCACACAGACGGGACTAAAATCAGCGATGAGCGCAGGTAATGTTAGAATCAGCCCACCTCCTCCAGAGACATAAATCCAGTCCAAATGGGGCTTAAGTCAACTTAAGTGACACTGTCTGCTAAATAGTATAATTTAAGGATGTAAAGTGGAAGGTGTTACTATGAGTCATCCAGATGAAAGGGAAACACCACTAACACAGTATATGCTGCAGCATTAATACAGACGCATCCACGGAGCCTCAGTACTTCACTCCTGTGTTATGCCTCCAACCCTTTTTGGGTGAAAACTCTCATTTCAGGCGGCCGATACAAATTCTGAGGTCTTTGTCAGTTTAAACGCATGAAATAAGAAAACTGTATCACTGTTTAATATGGACTAGTTCAGGGGTCTGAAGCCTTTACGATCAAAACAGACATTTCTTCTTTTTCCTGAAGACTTTTTTTGAAAATTTGGCATCCATACTAGGGGTGATAACAATTAATCAATGATCCAATAATCGGTCGTTTAATCAATCATGTAAGATTTAATCAATCTCTCAGATAAACGTCTGAAATATGTAGCTCTTTATGTTTCATAGGCTACACTCTTAGAAATAAAGGTTCCAAAAGGGTTCTTCCTGAAGGGCTGTGGTTCTACCCAGAACAATTTGCTTCTGAGGAACCCTTTTTGGAAAAAAAAAAAAGAAAAAAGAAAAAAGATCCAAAATTCCTTTTTCAAAGAAGGAGTTCTCCAAAGATTGTTGCAATCCTTGAAAAACTCTTTCAAGGGTTCTTCCTACCATAATATAAAACGGTTTTCGGTAGAACCCCCTGGGTGCATTCTTGTTAGCACCCGTAGAAAAGTTCTGGATAGAACCTCCAGAGAGGGTTCTAGGTGGAACCATTGCATCATAAAAGGTTCTGGGTGAAGCCTTTTACAGATGGTTCTAGGTAGAACCCTTTATGTTGGGTTCTCGGCAAAACTCTTTGAAAGGTTTCCAAAGTGAACTTTTATAGAGAGTTCTAACAAGAACCAAAAACGGTTCTCTTATGGAGACAAACTGAAGAACCCTTTATGGTTCTAGTTTGCACCTTTATTTCTAAGAGTGTATGTAACGCTGTCAGAGAACGTGGAACATGTTGCTGTGGAAATAAAACTTTGATTGAAGGGGAAAATTCATTTGGTATTGTTTGGTAAATGCAAATTTTTAAGATTTTGTAATGATTAATTGATTAATTGATCATTAATCAGGTTATAATTTGCAACCCTAAACCGTAGCTAGTTTAGGCATAGATACAGGCTCTGATGCATATTTTAGTTTTAGTTTAGTTAACTTTTTAGAAATTTGCTGTACAGGCTACATATTCTTAGAGTTGGCAAGAATCACTTAACGCTGTAAAAATAAAAAAATAGCTGAAATGACTTAAATTGTCTCATTTTCATTTAGAAACTTGGTCACACTGAGCTGTGAACCTGATTTGTCATTATTTTGGTGCCTGGAAATTCAACAGCTTTAACAGAAAATGTAAAAACTTTCATTTGAATGAATGTACTGTATCATTTTTAAATACGATTTCTTTGGTTCCTAAAACTCAAGATTTAAGTTTATCTAAAGAAGAAAAGTAAATTATCTCAACGAATAGTAGTTCATATAATATTTTCAAAGCTTAAGAGTTTGATTTAGGCACAAAACTCAAAAATCTGTTGCAGTACATTACCTGTTTTGGTCATGTTGAACCAAAAACAGGCATTTTATGATCAAGTCATATTTTTTGACTATAAAAACTTTAGTTGGACCATAAATAAGTCTCTTTTCTGATTTACTTTGTTTTACAGACACAATCTGCATGCATGTCATTTACTCACTAATTGTCACTAATCCATTTTATAGTCACATGCTCCACATGCTATCCAATCATGTCTCAGTGAGCATCTATGTAAACATCTGGCGTACATTCAGTCTGGCCTCAACAACGTTGAGCTCTGTATCCTCGCTGCTACGCTGGCACACATGAGCATGGTCACACCGCCAAAATAAAAGATATAATGTTTGAATTCAAAGATTCAAGTTTGTCTGAAGAAGAAAAGTAAATTGTCTCAATTAAAGATTACAGGTCAGCAAAACGTTGATTTCAGAATTTAAGGTTTGAGTTGTGCTCAAAGCTCAAAAATCTATTGCAGTGTGTTGCCTTCAAATTCGAAGTTGTTTCAACCATTTTTTATAGTGCACTATATATTCTTCCCATGGAGCTTACTTCGTCTAGTAAATCTATTCATCCTGGTAAAGGACAGTTTGTCCTCTGTGCTGCCGACAGACCACAGCTTCAGAGGACAGAGGACGGGGTTGGTGTGGACTGATCCGACTGAACAATACCCTGTAGAAACTTCAGGTGTCTCTCTGAATGAGGGTGGAGCGTCCCGGGTTTTGTCAGGGTGAAGCTCAGGTACCTTTGGCTGTCTGATGTGATGTCATCAGTCCTCAGTGGGCGTTGCTGAGCGCCCCGTTGGTCATTGTCAGTTTGCTCCACCTCCTCTGACTGAGGAGTTTACGGTTCTGTTGGACTTTGACTCGGACATCGAAAACCTCCTGGATGGCGTTCTTGAAGCAGTGGAAGTTGTAGTCAATCAGTCCTGTGAGGGACAGACAGAAGACAGAGGTCTGTCTCTTACAGGTCAGACAGAGAAAACTAAATAGTTTTTTATAAAACATGAAGGACAAAACTTCTTTTTAAAGGCCTTTAAGGGAAACTACTCACACTGATCATGGACTTAACATTAATCACCAAAAACTGAGTAAATCTGCTTTAATTACAGCAGATGAAATCAACTGTTGCCTGCTTAAATTTTCATTGCTATTATTTATGATACGCTATTAATTATGTAAGTTACAACAACGGCCTGAGCACCAACCAGCGCGAGGATCCTGTTGTAATGCAAGTAATTATTGTTTTATTATTTTAAATCTTTGAGGGGCTAAACATGCTTGAAAATTCATGAAACTTCAAAAATCCAAAATTTACATCCAGTATGGATTTTGGCTGTTGTAAAACGGCTTGATAGCACCCCCTAATGTTTCATCTAGATGGATGAAAATTGGTGTCTCATTACGTTTTTTGGTCTTATGTCATTCATGTCTTGTTATATTGATTGTCTTTGTTGTCTTGTTAAATCTTTTACATTTTTTGTTTTGTTACGTCTTTTATTTTGTTTTTGTTTTGTTATGTTCCCAGACATACAAAAAAAAAAAAAAAAACCCTCTTGGAGGCACACCCAACCTGCGGCTCTGACAAAAAGTTATTTTTTGTTAACATTTTAATTTTCATGTATTATCGTTGAAGGTTTAAAGTGATTCTTACATTATTCAATTGTAAAAATTTGTAGGTATACATGGAATGAAAAAAAAAAGTTAATATTTTCTCAAATAAAATGTGCGTCATAGGCTATGTCTATGGCTCAGTGCATTTTCCTCTAAAATTTACCAGTGGCTAGTCTTAAGTCACCCTAGGCTGGCTAATGCCAGAAAAAAAAAGTCTCTGATAAAAGTAGTTGTGGCTCTAGACAGATTTTTATTTATTTATTTATTTTCTTGGCCAAAAATGTCTCTTTTGATAGAAAAGGATGCACCACCCTGCTCTAAACCCAACAGGGGGTCAGCTGTTTTGAATTTAGTGGTAATTTTTTTGAGATTTGCAGATGTTGAACTTAACAAACTCCTCCACGAGAATTAAGCAGATTGAATTCAAATCGGGGTGTGCAGACTGAATAGTTATTAAAAGTCAGAGTTTTCATTGAACGGAGTGTTCTTGGCGTGGCATTGAATTTTGAGGTTTGACCATGAAACAGGAACTTGTAATAACTTAAATATACATTGACCAACCTGCCTCAGACTTCAGAGTTCCAGCCTGAAGACATCAATGGCCAATTAAGAGTTACTGTCATTGTGCCACCTACTGGCAACAGGAAGTAATTTCACCATTTTCTGGTCTACAGTGGTTTATAGTGGAACATAACGTAAAATTAGCGGGTGTTCTGTAGTACCACATTGTGGACACAGAAACTCCTTCTTGCAGTGTCCTTGAAAATTCAAAGCTGTCCGGCTGCGGCCAACATACACCCCAACGTATGCAGGGCTGCGGGGGCCAATTCTTTCATTAAAATTGCATCTCTTCAAATTTAAAAATCACACAGTTCAAAATCACAATTGCAATCATTCCACCCTAAATTAAAAGCATGAAATATGCTTATGGTCACATTATGGGACATCTAGGATCCAGTCTGTTTGGAGATTAACATATTAGGGACTAGACAGGTCCAGATATCTGGACCTCTGCTTCCTCAACAGAGATGAGAGTGTTGACTTCTTTAAAATCTGTCTGTTGTACCCCAACTCAGTTGGTTAGTTTGTGTTATTGTATGACGTATGATGTATTGTATGGTGAATCTGAACTAACACTTTAAAACACAGAATTCACGCGTTCTGCAAGGTAAAATAAAATGTTTGGCTGCTTTGGAGAGGGCGATATTTGTCTCATATAACGTGGTTTCCTCGGACAAAAGCAAGGTAAAATAGTACAAATATTATAAATAGAGCGTACAGTTAAACTGACATGAAACGGGCATGTCGACCGTCATCTACTATAGAAAATACACTGACTATGGATGAGTACCCCCACTTCAAATAATCTAAACTATTAATTAAATATCTGTGCTATGTTATGTTTAAACAACAACATATAGTATGTTGAATACAGATGTGAGATACAGACAGATGCACAAGGTTGTGAGATCAAGAGGTGTCAAGGATCTCTATTTTTAAGTTAATACTTGATCACCTCAGGGACTGTCAGAAGACAGTACAATTCAGCAATACAATAAAAAAAAAGTGAATTAAAAAAGTTCAAGGCATAAACAGTCATGAAAGGTTATAAACAGACAAGAGTGTGAGCAGCATACAGTCTGTGCTTCCCAGACTTTGCAGACAGAGTTCTCCTTAGATGTGCAGCTCAAGAGTGTATAATCTCCATGGGGACTTTTAATCTCAAGGAAAAAAAACAACAACAACAAAACTTTCATTGTGAGCCACTGAGCAACATTAGGCACACAAAGTCAGACTATGCAACTACAGAGAAGATAGGGAGTGCAGCTAACTGCATGAAGGAGCACAAAGCAACAACACAAACAGAATTTCATCTCTAAATACTGACAGTGAAGTCATCCAAGTCTTATACCAACCCCCCCCCCGTTCTAAAAAAAAGCTGGGCCGCTGCATTGTATTCAATTGAATATGGTACAAAGACAAGATATTTTCATGTTCAAACTGATAAACTTTATTGTTTTTTTTGTACATATATACTCATTCGTAGCAAGGTTTGTTGTAGGCAACTGGACTTCATAGAGTTCTTGAAGACGTTTCGCTTCTCATCCAAGAGGCTTCTTCAGTTCCTCTTGGATGAGAGGCGAAACGTCTTCAAGAACTCTATGAAGTCCAGTTGCCTACAACAAACCTTGCTACGGATACCATGACCTGGATGGCTGAGAACCTACACAGACATATATACTCATTCTGAATTTGATGTTTGCAACATGTTTCAGCAAAAGACTGAAAGTTGTGTAATGCTCAAGAAATACCTGTTTGACCAATTACCCCGTTTACCTGTTGAATGTCCCAAAGTATCATGATTGTGACGAGGCATGGACGGAGATAGATTCACCGCTTTGTGAAAAACTGCATGTGCAAATAATCCAACAGTTTAGGAACGTTTCTCGACACAAAAGTGCAGGAATTTATAGATTATATTATAATTTATAGATATAGGAAGTTCCGATGTTAGATTTTAGTTCAAGAATAGAAAGTATCGAGATGAACGTGTTGCCAAGAATTTTGTATCTCTTTCAGTCTTTGCCTGTGCTGATCCCTCCCTCACAATTTATAAAGTGGGACAAAAAAAAAATTTCAAGATTTATTTGGAAGGGATGCAAACCAAGAATTAAATATACAACACTTCAAATACCTAAAGACGGGGGAGGCTTGGCACTGCCAAACCTTAGAGAATATGACTGTGCTGCACAGCTCCGGCCTTTGACATGCTGGTGTGTTACAAATTGTGCCACAAGATGGAAGGAGACAGAGTTAAATATAGAGACCTGTCATGTACAGAGTATGATTGCTAATAGAAATATGTTCAAAGAAAAAGAAGGAAAGATGGATCCAATCACCAAATTCACCTTTGAGATCTGGTTTAAAGTAGTAAGGAAGTATAGACTGGAAAATGAGATAAAAGTTTTGAATTGGATTGCTTATGACACCAATTTCAAGCAAGGGACCCTCAACCAAAAAATTCAAACAATGGGTAAATAGGGGCCTAACTATATTAGATACAGTAATTGAAAAAAGAGAAATCAAAAGCTTTCCAGAATTAAAGAGAGAATATGAACTAGAGCACCAAGATTTTTATATGTACTGTACTACAAGTCACAGACTACTTTAACAAAGAAATAAAGCCAGACCTCCCAATTTTGCTGGAAGAACATTGTGAGATTCTTCATCACACCAAAAATGAAAAAGGGACAAACACCTGTTCACCAGCCCTGCTGGAGACGTGTGGGGAACAGAATGTGGGCCACACAAGTGTTTTGGCACTGTACCAAAATTACAAAATACTGGCATGATGTGCGGAAAGAGATGAAAAAAAGATATTAGGCTATGAACTACCTAAAACATGCATTGTACTATACTTGATTGATGAGATGCACGTTATGGAGAGACTCACATATACTATAAAACTACAACAAACAATATGATAAACAATAAACAGATGGAAAAATGGACTACCTACAAATACCATCACAAAGACTGAAAGAAATTGTTGTTTGTGTTGTTTAAATGAGAAAACCATGAGATTAAAAAAAAAACCCACATCATTGTATAAAGGATCCTACGTGGGCTCAGGAACACTTTGGAAAACCGTTGTCAGTAAACACAGTTTGTCTCTGCATCTACAAATGCAAGTTAAGACTCTATGCAAAGAGAAAGACATATATCAACAACATCCAGAAACACTGCAGACTTCTCTGGACTCAAGCTCATCTGAGATGGACTGACGCAAAGCGGAAAAGTGAGCTGTGGTCTGATGAGTCCACAAAATCATGGATGTCGTGTCCTCCAGGCTAAAGAGGAAAAGAACCATCCAGATGGTTACCAGTGTTCAAAAGTTGTGTTAGTGTCCACGGCGCTGAAAGGTACAAACAGGTTTTGGAGCAACATACGCTGCCATCCAGACGACTTCATTTTCAGAAACATCCCTGCTTATTTAAGCGAGACAATGTCAAGACACATTGTGCACGTGTTCCAACAGCGTGTCTTCTTAGTAACAGAGTTCAGGTACTAGACTGACCTGCCTGCAGTCCAGACGTGTCTCCCACTGAAAATGTGTGGTACATTATGAAGCACAAAATACGACAACAGAGACCCTGGACTGTTGAGCACCTGAAGTCATATATCAAGAAAGAATGAGAAAGAATTTCACTTTCAAAACTTCAACAATTAGTGTCCTCAGTTCACAAACACTGAATGTGTGTTTTTAAAAGAAAAGCTGATGTATCACAGTGGTTTGAAACATGTTGCAGGCATCAATTTCAGAATGTGCATATATTTACAAAAAAAAAAAAAAAAACCAACAAAAAAAAAACAAAAAACCAAAGTCAATCAGCTTGAAGATGAAATATCTGGTCTTTGGACTGAGGAGAATTCATCTTTCTTGGTCAATATAGCAGCACTGAGGAATTTATGGTAATGCCTCATTTTTCAGGTCCCGTAAACAGGAGGTAATTACCAAGTAATACACTTGGAATGTCTTAGAAATGACCTACGAATTAACTCCAGTTTACCCACAAATTTCATGGTGAATTAAGTGATAATTAGCAAGTACCGTTTTCATGTAATTCACCACGAAAGTTTCAGTTACTTGAATGAAAATGACACTGGTGGTCAATCTGTAGAAATGTTCATGTAGCTGGTGATAATTACCAAGCAACACACTTGAAATGTTATTAGCTAATTATCACATACCATGACGTTTGTGGGTAATTTCTAATAAATTTCAAATATATTATTTGGTAATTACCACCTATTTAGCATGAAATCATGGGACCTGGAAATTGAAGCGTTATCGTTAAGTGGTGAAATTTCCCTTGAAATAAAATATGATGTTAGGGGACACATGGAGGACAGAAACAGCTCATGTCCCCATCAGCATTTTAGCACATGGAGATGGAGATTATAAATTATATCTACACACACTAACACAAACACACACAGCTTGTCTCCGTCTTAAAAAAAGGCTATAAAGTCAAATTTAACAGAAGGAAATGTTATTGTCTGCATGAATTATCATCATTCTGGAGCAATCCAATAGAGTTCATGCATAATACACTCAGGTATTAAGATGCTTCAGATAATCTCTTTATGTACTCAGCAGTAACTAATTGCTATTAAATGCTGGAGGCACATTCACAGAACATTTCAGAAAGTCACAACTTGTCTCTTATGAGGTGTGGGACTGGTGGTGCTTGATGTAGTGAGGAGATTCTGGACTCCAGAGGTGGCAAAAGTACACACATTCTGTACTCAAGTACACTGGCAGAAGTAGAAGTACTGATTCAACTTCTCTACTACAGAAAAAAGTCCAGTTCAGTTGCATGTACAGTATTTTGACATCTTTTGACTTGTTTGTCTAATGTCTTATTACGTCTTCACGTTGTTTACGTCTTGTTATATCTTTTATGTGGTTTTTGTTGTTACGTTGTCTTTTTTTGTCCCGTCTATTGGTTTTTTTTTGTCTTGTACATTTTGATGTCTTTTTTTTAAATCTTGTTACATTTACTTTGTTCATTTATCTCATTATCGTCTTTGCGTTGTTTTCGCCTTGTTACATCTTTTCTGTCATTTTTTGATTTTTGTCTTTTTTTTTTTTGTCCCGTTACATTGTCTTTTTTTGTCCCGTTACATCTTTTACTTTGTTCATTTGTCTCATTACTTCTTTATGTCATTCTTGTCTTGTTATGTTATGTTGTTTTTGTTTTTTTGTCTTGTTATGTTGTATTTTTTGTCTTGTTACATGTTTTTTGTCTTGTTACATCCTTTTTTTCTTATTCTGGCTTTTAAGTCATTGTTTATATCATTGTCTTGTTATGTCTTTGTTTTTGTCTTGTTACGTCTTGTTTTTTGTCTCTTTATGACTTTAACATTGTTGTGGTCGTTACATTTTTGTCGTCGTTGTCTTGTTACATCTTTTATGTTGTTTGTGTTGCTTGTCTTGTTTTTGAAAACGGTCTTGATTTCGTGAAGGCGGCGCCCAGTGACACAAATGAAAAATAATCAATAATTCCCCTCAAATGCATTTAATCTAACGTAACAAGCCTGTTTTATAACAGTAAGTAGAAGAAAGTCCAGATATTTGTGTTCCAATGTAGAAAGTAAAATGTTGTCAGAAAAAATGACTACTCAGGTAAAGAGCAGATACTTCTCACCTCTGCTGGGCTCACTGGCTGCAGTCGAGTCAGGAGATTTTTACTTCCATGACCAGCACATACAGGAGGCACATAAACATTCATCAGACTGTGATTGGCAGGTCAGACAGAAATCGAAGCCACATGCATTATGGGATGCCTGCTGGCCTGGCTCCTCTCAGCCCTCTGTATTAATGTAAGGTCCAGTCAGGTGTGTTTGAGAAAGTGTTAGCTTGATTGACGGGTGTTTCAGCTCATCATACTTTAGCCCCATTTGGACAGGATTTTTGTCTCCACGGGAAGTGTGGTGATTTTAACATTACCTGTGTTCCTCAGTGATTTTAATCCTGTCTGCTGTGCTTATGTGGGTAATTCTTTTTTTTTTTTTTGTACCTCCACCCCAGTAATAACTGCAGCCGCAATTACCTGCTGTTTTTTCTGTTAACTCACTGTCCCTCTTGTAATTTGAATTAATTATGTCCCCGCATTTTAATGTGGATGTCTGAGCTTTTCTGCTCGTGTTTCTACCACATTTTATCACCTCAGTGTGACATTTTAGTGAAGTCAAAAAGGTTTTTTATTAATCTGTTAACTGAAACCATGGGCTGGAATCACTGCAAACTGAATTTATACTATCTTTGATTTGCTCAACTTGAATAAGTGAATTAAAAAACTGAATCTGAATCACATACTTTGTGTTTGTATTGTGTAACTTCATTAATTCCATTGGAAAACTGAATCTATACACATATATACACTAATTGCTGCTATTGCGCATGTTGGAAAGGTCTAGACAGGATCTGCTACACTAAATAAAACGGGATCTTAATCGGTTTTATCGGTAACGTCTGTGTTTTCACTGCTGTGTCATATCAGTATGGCTGCAGTGAAAAAGGTCTATTAAATTTCAGTTCACTGAGACACCCATCCGGTCGTTGAGGACGAGCAAACGAGAGCAGATTCACAGAACTTCTATTCGGTCAACCAACACCGATGTAACAGACGGAAGGCAATAAAGATAAACTACAACAGGGGCCGCCCCAGCACCCCCTCTAGTTCAAGGCCTGAGCCAGACTCATTTGCATCACATTTATGTAACGAGCTGCGTGCCTGAAAGACACTTCAACAGGTACAAGAAGCAGCCATGTCAGATAGAAGGAAACAGAGATGGTTTCATCTGAAAGAACATCAGAGGCTGGTTGCACCAACTGGTCCTAACTGCTAAGTCTGTCTTTGTTAAGACCAGTTCGTATGTGAGTGCATTTTTCTGCAAGGTTGCGTGCATCCTGAGCCCCTGCAGATCTCCTGTAGCCTGTCTGTTTCTGTTGTGTCTGGGGAGGAGGCGTCAGGGGAAACAATTGGCTTCAAACAAAAAACTGTATATTAAACAGGATTCCAACCAATTTAATATACAGTCTGTGGCTCCAAGTGACTATTTGGACGCGCGCAAAGGCTACATATTTCTCCTTTAACAGATGGTGTTTGTCTCAAGTTTCTGAAAACATAATGCAACAAAAGTCAGCTTAATGGAGAGCGTCAGGTGCAAAAGTACAAGACTTCAAAGTGGCTCCCAAACAACACTGCTGAAGTAAACATGTACTGTAGTCAGTCAGAAATAATTACTACAGCCGCGAGAGTAAACAGCAGCCATGTTGAAGTAAACTACGTTATTCAGGGCATCAAAAGAACGGAGCCCCACACCTGCTGAGCATCTCGGATCAGTCTGACAGTCAGACAGACACAAAGACGCCACATGTTCTATAGCTCTTTGTTACATATGTTTTATATTTCATGCATGCACATACTAGCAAGCCTTGAGAACTCAGAAACAGAGAGGATTCAGAATTTTTTTTTAAAACTGAGTTTTGTGACTGTTTCCTGCATTTTGGTGACTTTTAAAGAAGGAAATTAACAAAATAATAAGAGAGGTGGCAAAGAAAGTACACACTTTATTTACTCCAGTAGAAGTACAGATACTTGTGTAAAAAAACAAAAGGTAGAAGCACTGATTCAACTTCTTTACTCAAGTAAAAGTGAAAAAGTACAGGCTCTGAAATGTACTAAAATACAAAAGTAAAAAGTTGCCATATGAACCTCACCTTTCTCTACGATCGAGTCTCCCTCCCTGTCTGCTTCAGCTCGTTATTGTCTTTTACGTTGTTTTTCATCTTGTTGCGTCTTTTTTGTTGTTTCTCATCTTATTACGTCTTTTCATCTTGTTCCATCTTTTACACTGACTCAGGCAAGGTGTCAGTTCTGGTCCTGTTGGATCTCAGTGCAGCGTTTGACACTGTAGATCACAGTATACTGCTGAACAGGTTGGAAACCTGGGCAGGACTCAGCGGAACAGTCCTAAAATGGTTCAAGTCCTACTTGGAGGAGCGGAGTTACTTTGTGACCATTGGAAGTTATCAATCCGATCAAGTGGCTATGACATGTGGAGTTCCTCAGGGGTCAGTTCTTGGACCCCTTCTATTCAGCCTATATATGCTGCCTCTGGGTCAAATTCTGCAGAATTCTAATATCCACTATCATAGTTAGGCAGATGACACACAGATATATCTTGCACTGTCCCCAGATGACTGTAGTCCTTTAGAGTCATTGTGTCACTGTTTAGAGCAAGTTAAAAATTGGATGAACCAAAATTTCCTTCAGTTAAATCAAGAAAAAACAGAGGTAATTGTTTTTGGCAATAAAGAGAAGAGGGTTGCTGTCAGTAAACACCTTGAGTCACTGTCGCTAGAAACTAAAGACCAGGTCCGAAACCTTGGCGTGTTGATAGACTCAGACCTAACTTTTAACAGTCATATCAAATCAGTCACCAAAACAGCCTTTTACCAACTGAAGAATATATTAAGAATTAAGGGCTTCATGTCCAAAAAAGATCAGGAGAAGCTGATTCATGCTTTCATCTCCAACAGACTTGACTACTCTAACGGTCTTCTGACTGGACTCCCCCAAAAAAGTATTAAACAACTGCAGCTCATTCAGAACGCAGCAGCTCGAGTTTTAACCAGAACAAAGAGATCAGAGCACATAACCCCTGTTCTTAAGTCTTTACACTGGCTCCCAGTCAGCTACAGAATAGATTTTAAAGTTCTGCTACTGGTCTACAAATCACTGAATGGTTTAGGTCCAGAATACATGAAGGACATGTTAGTAGAGTATAAACCCAGTAGAGCTCTGAGATCTACTGACTCAGGTCAGATAGTGGAGCACAGAGTACAAACTAGACATGGTGAAGCAGCATTTAGCTGTTATGCTGCACACAACTGGAATAAACTACCAGCAGAACTGAAATCAGCCCCAACTGTAAGCACTTTTAAATCCAGGTTAAAGAGCTGCGAAAGGACTCCCGCACACTGTCCAACTTGCAATATAAAAAATTTATTTGCAACGTTGCAAATAAATTTTCAACTTGCAATATAAAAAATTTATTTGCAACGTTGCAAATAAATTTTTTATATTGCAAGTTGGACAGTGTGCGGGAGTCCTTTCGCAACTCTTTGGTCTTCTCTCTCCAACGCACCTGCCGTGTTTCAATAGATGTGCGAAGAGCTTTCCTTTGTTCTAAATCCAGGTTAAAAACATTTCTCTTTTCATGTGCGTATGGCTGAGCTCTTAAGAGTTTTTAATTATAATTTTTGGATTTGCACTCTTTCTTGTACTTCCTATATTCTTTTCTCTTTCTTTCTTTAGTATTTCTAAATTTTTAAAATGTTTTTACATGTTCTTTTCTTTTCACATTTTTTGCTCTTACTGTTAAATGTTCTGTCTTTATGTAAAGCACATTGAGTTGCCTATTGGTATGAAATGCGCTATATAAATAAAGATGCCTTGCCTTGCCTTGCCTTTACATCATTTTTCAGCTTGTTCGTCTTTTTCATCTTCTTAGGTCTGTTCGTCTTTTGTGTCTTGTTATGTCTTTTTTGTCATGTTACATCTTTTACCTTGATTTTCATCTTGTTATGTCTTTTTCCATCTTTTATGTATTTTCTTTTTCGTCCTGTTACAACATGTTATGTCTTTTTCATCTTGTAACATCTTTTACGTTGTTTTTCAGCTTATGTCTTTTTCATTGTTTCTTGTCTCATCTCTTATGCAGCTTGTAGTCGTGTTAAATCTTTTACATTGTTTTTTTTGTCTTGTTATGTCGTTTTTTGTCTTGTTACATCTTTATAATGTTTTTTGTCTTCTTGCATCTTTTACGTTTTTTTGGTTTGTTTTTTCTTGTTACCTTGTTTTTCATCTTGTTTTTTATCTTTGACATCATGTTTTTGTCTTTTTATGTCTTTTTCATCTGGTTATGTAATTTTTTAATCTTGTTACATAACTTCCATTTTGTTATGTATTTTTTGTTCTTTTTTGTCTTCTTACGTCTTTTACATTACTTTTTTTCCTTGTTTTGTCATTTTTTGTCTTGTTACATCTTTTATGTTGTTTTTTGCCTCATGATTTGTTTTTGTTTTTGTCCTATGTTGTTTTTCATCCTGGTATGGAACTTTTGATCTCGTTACATCTTTTTTGTTCTCTTTCGTCCTGTTACATCTTTATATCTTTTTTGTTTTCTTATGTTGTTTTTCGTGTTATCACATCTCTTTTGTCTTGTTACAATGTTTTTTGTCTTTTTCAGTATGCAATGATAAAAAAATAATCACAAATTCTCACCAAATACATTTAAAACTAAAGTAATGAGCCTGTCTTGAAAATGTAAGGAGCAGAAAGTACAGATGTTTGTGTCAAATGTAGGGAGTAAAAGTCAAAGTCAAAAAAAAAAAATCTCAACTAAAGTACAGATACCTGAAAAATCTACTTATAAAGTTACACAGCATTTATACTTAGTTACTTCCCACCTCTAAATAATAAGTACACTGTAACCTCCTTTTTATGTTACATACTGTTATTTTTAATTCTTGGGGGAAAATACAGAATTACTTGCCCCTCTGGCATAAACAAATATTCATCAGTTCTCAGTCATCAGACTGTATCTACTGTGGCCACTGTGGCTTTGAGTCACATCCAGCAGCTCGTGTCAGCTACAAACAGACTGCACTCTCTGATCTTGTGTTCTAACAGAAAGCTCAGTTCAGATAATTGCAGTGACTTTATGTGTACTGCTGCTGCAGAGGTCAGCCTGTGTCCAAAGAATTGCAGATTCAAATCCCTCACGCCTGTGTAAAAATGTGGGAGGATGAACAAGCAGTGCCCTTCACTCCATCAGCAGCCAGTGGATAAGTACCCTTCAGCGAGGCACTGAACCCCCCGCTGCTCCGGGGCAGCTCCCAGCAGCTGACCCGCCTGCTCAATCATTAGAAAGCACTCTGTGTGACGGCAGCACAAAATACACACTAACACCCTGAATGCTGCTCAAAAAATCATCTATATTGATGTTATTCAGGCCGAATGTCTTCTTAGGTGAGTCCAAGGAAGGTGACATTGTATAATTATTAGATTATTAAATTAATTGCCAACTGTTCTGATCATTGATTAATGAAAGTCAACATTCTCTGATTACAGCTTCTTGAATGTGAATATTTTCTGGTTTCTTTACTCCTCTGTGACAGTAAACTGAATAAATGTGACTTGTGGACAAAACAGGACATTTGAGGACGTTACCTTGGACTTTGGGAAAGAATGATCAACATTTTTCACCATTTTTTGACATTTTATACACCAAAAAATTGATTGATTAATCAAGAAGATTATCAAGACATTAATCCACACTGAAAATAATCATTAGATGCAGCCCTAATTTGTATAGAACCACAGACGTGATGTACAGTGCTCCTGTGAGGAAAGAGGAAACTAAAAATCAATTCAAGTAGAACTGACACTTCACTAAGCCCCGCCCTCCTTGGGTACTGTTGCTATGCTTGCCAAACTCTCCATTCTTGCACTGCATTTATGCATTTAGACGTAAACAAAAGCAGATTCTCATTTCTAGCTGACAACAGTGTATTTTGTCGGCTAAAATAATGACTCACAAGCACATTTTGTAAGTGTAAGTGGCTGATGTAAGCTAGTGCTAACTCCACTTGAGTCAGCTGAGAAGTCCCCAGCCGACATTTTAATGTTTCTGTC